>CM052143.1:2206517-2229673 GCA_028454255.1 Halictus ligatus
ATTTAGAACGAGAAAATATATAAACAATGGTATTGCGCTCAACGGAAAAAATTATTTCAGTATATTTCTTCCTCCTAATTCGTCGATTGGGATCCCTGAGCTGCGGAATACTCGCGACACGCGGCCGGAACACCCAGTATACGGGGACGCGCGTGCTCGTTCGTATCCGCGGCGGCCGGGGTCAGATCATGCCGGTTGAGTATGGTTGCCCGTTATATGCGTCCTGACCCCGCAGACGTGTACGGATCGCGAAAAAGGAGAACGGCTTTGTGTAACGCACGTGACAGGCCGCGGGGCGATGCGGTGGGGGGTTGGGAGGGGTGCGGCGGGGTGTTGGCGAATTCGCCGGGCGAAAAGGAGGAACCGTCTGTGGCACGTCGATTGATCAACGAGGATGCGTGTCCTGTTGCCGATCCCATCGGGCTACCGGTTTCGGGCCCCGCCGCGGATCAACCTTGTCCCGATAAATATTTATGAATCGGCCCGGAGCAGCTACCGACTCGGAAAGTGGAGTATCGATTAACTCTTTAACAGTATATTAAAAGTAACGCGCGTGTATTATAGCCACCTTCGTGAACGGGATAAGTAGTAATTGTCGGGATTGGTTGTAAAATATTTCATACGCACACACACACACACACTGGTTTTACTGCTCTCTTTTACGCGAGAGGCCCCCCCGGTTTCGTTTTATTGTGCAGTTTTAGGGGTCCTACACAGGAGGAACTCTCCCCTGCGAGATATAAATTCGGCCGCGGGAAACTTTCCGCGTCGAATCCTCCGCGTTGCGGACGCTGATCCTTTCTAATGCCTATGCGGCCGGTGTTGATGTATTCTTGTTGCAATTGTACTTGCGATTAGTCACGGACAGACCATTGTTGATTTGGCTCTTTATGCTTGCCGACAAAATTGAACCCTTAGCACTCGAGCGGCGACTGTACAGCTAAAAGTTGCTGTATTCAAAATATTTTTGACATTGCCGAATTTGTTTGTATTTAATCAAGTACTAAACACTTCGGTGTTGTGACATTGCACCATTTTCGTATGTATAAAATGGAAAACAAAGGGAAATATTCTAGGTTGGAGGAATTGTTTTGGAGTTAAAATAGCTCCGAGTGCGAAGGGTTAATTCGCATGAATTCCGGAGGAGGCAGTGCGCTAATGTTAGTCTAATTCGACAACAATTCTAATAACACGTAGCTACAGATGTACAGTAATACTTCTCTTCGGTTTCTTTCTGTTTTGCCAGCAGTACGATTATTCACATCAAGATGTAGGAATAATAATACATCCTCGAAAAACCACGATGCCAACGAGATACACGGCCAAGAAGTGGCTCGACTTAAATGGCAGCAAGCGTTTTATGCACGAAGAGGCTGAAATCGATTGGCGCATGACGACTGCACCGGAAGGGAACGTCTTGTTGCATCAGGGGACTCGTGGATTGGTTTGTTAAGCCGATACTTTTTTCCGCGGCTGATTCCGAAGGGGATTTCACCGTCCACGGAGCCTTTTGTTCGGGAGTCCGATCGGATCTCCGTTCCCCGAAAAGTCCCACGGGAGATGAAGTCGTTAATCTTGGATTTGAGACATTGTGGATCCACCGCCGTGCAATGTCGCGCTCGATCGAGAGCTCGCTCGGCCGTGAACGATGGAAAGCTCTCGTCTTCGTTTCCTGGATATTCAGCACGCAACCCGAACATTCTATTGAAATCCACACCGTCGTAACTTTCCTTCGTGTCTGTGTTCCATTTCCGTTCGAGCATGTCTCTATGATTCCCGTTTCTGCTGCTGCATCCTCAAAATATTCCGAAACTGTTCGACCTTTGCCCTCGCGAAACGAAAATCAACGGAAGGAAGCAGCAGACTCTCCCTTATTTCCACAAAATAGAAATCGAAGAAGTACCGGATCTGTCCACCGTTATTTTTGTAAAATAAATACCGCTACGAGGAAATACTCTCCGATCCTCATTCTAATAATGAACTATTAACACATGAAATAATTTTTATTTATTTAAGTTCCGTTTCGTACAGTTGCTACAGAAGGTCTTTAATTTTTTAAAAATTCTTTACCGGCGGTTTTGTGACGATGCGTTCAAAGTCAAATGATTTCTGAAATGCAAACCTCGGATAAAGTTGCAACGTGAAACGCCAGAACCAACGTTCGCGAATGTCTGGACAAGGCGGCAGCCAGAATCCGCAGGAACGTTATAGCAACAGCAATAAACGCGAACCAGAAGTGGCCAATCTACGAGAAACTATCGGTTTCCGGACTACATTCGAATAACGGGCCAAACGACCCATTCCGTGCCAGGGCTATTTGCGAATTTCGGCCGCGGTCGTCGTGATTTACGCCACTTAACGATGGTTTACGTTCTACCGAACAAATATTAGTCCAACGATCGGGCCGCATTTGTTTGTCGATCGTTCGACTCGCAACATTGTGAGAGGAAGCAAAATAAACGGACAGAGGAAGCGCGAAAAAAAAAGAGAGAGAGAGAGAGGGAGACGGACGATTTCACGGTGGCGAATTGTTAGGGGTCCATTCTATTCATGGTCCCGTGCATCTCCATTACTTCTGATCGGACAACAATAGAGCTCCACCGTTCTGGCGGCTTCTGTTTGCAAAACGACGCGCTGTCCTTGTTTCCGAACGCGGATTTTATAAGTCGATCCCCGACCTTCTTAAAATTCTTATTTTTACCATTGTTTTAGCCCAGGATTTTGCGAAAGTTACGAACTGAATGTGCATATCGATACTTCGTGAAGATTCAATCGTGTTTGGCCTGCAAAAATATTTACAACTGCACTGCGAGCTGTCCGCAGTCCGTGGAGTATGAAAAGTAAAGCTTCTAGTTCGAATTCGTAATATTATAAATATGTTCGTTAATCAGAATACCGTAGAAAAACGTTGTCAGTGATTTGATTCGACGTAAATATTTTTCGAACCATTTTAACTTTATACAAAACTGTTATCGTGTTCAAGATGAAACATGATATTGATACGAACTTCTGAAAGTTGTCTTCAGTATTTCTCCGACGGAGGAACATCACGCTTGAAAATATATCATAAGAGACTCGAGCTTCATCTAGCAGCGCAATTTCTCCCACGACGAAGGTCAACAGTAGCTTGAAATGTTATGACAGTTCGTGCACCTATTCTCCGTAATCTGGTTCCCGGAAAGATTCGAAGAAAGGAATCGCAGAGGACTCTGCGTTACAATCGCAGTATGCAGATTCGCTGGAATGGATCGCAGTAGCGAAACGAAATTAGGAGCATGCCTGGGCACGATAGAGACCATTTTCTATCAAAGAGACTCGGGGGTTGGGGTAAGGGGGGGAAGCCGGGATTGCCCAGGAAGGCGAGATTTAATTACGACGAGCGTGATGGGCTCCCGTATCTGTCCACGGGAAATTATAAATTACGGAAGGCATATTGCTTCTCTGTTCGAGCAAGGGGAACACAAGGACGAGACCGTCGGCTGTGTTATGCATTAGGCGATGCCTCGGCACCCCTTAATCGCGAATCTTCTAATTCGAGGAGCTGTGCGAGCCTGCGCTCTATCGTTCTCATCAACACGACTTTGCATAACAGAGGCCAATTGTGTTTTAGAAGGTCCATTCTACTAGGAGATACATTCTACTAGAAGATCCGTTCTAGAGTGGAAGGACTGTCGTAGGAGGGACGTACATTGTCTGCCAAAAGTTTGCGCTCGCGAAAGTCTGGCCTCCTTTATGGAGCAAGTAAAAATAACGTTGAGATGTGTCTTCTCTTTTGTGGATGAAGAGTGCATCCAAGATGTGCGTTAAAATTTGGAAGCTGGTACAAAAAGTTTCCTTCTTCTGCAAACATTTTTGTAATGGTGAAAAAGTAAAAGAATCTACAAGTACTGAAGTATTACCATCAACTTTTAAATTGAAAATTTCCTGAAACAGTTGAAAGGTACTGGAAGCCAACAAAAAATATTTTTGTGTCTCCTTCAATCATTTTTACAGCGACTAAAAATTAAAACAATCTACTAGTACCGATGTACTACAATCAACTTGTAAAATAAAAATTTCCTGGACTAATTGCCAGGTACTGGAAGCTAGCAAAAAATATTTTTGTGTCTCCTTCAATCATTTTTACAGCGACTAAAAATTAAAAGAATCTACAAGTACCGAGGTATTACCATCAACTTGTAAATTAAAAATATCCTGGACCAATTGCCAGGTATTACAAGCTGGCAAAATATATTTTTGTGTCTCCTTCATTCATTTTTACAGCGGCTAAAAATTAAAAGAATCTACCACTATCAATGTACTACCATCAACTTGTAAAATAAAAATTTCCTGGACCAATTGCCAGGTACTGGAAGCTGGCAAAAAATATTTCTGTGTCTCCTTCAATCGTTTTTACAGCGACTAAAAATTAAAAGAATCTACTATTGCCGATGTACTACCACCAACTTGTAAAATTAAAAATTTCCTGGACCAGATTCCATAATCCGGCGAATTTTGATACAGAAAATGTTTGCACGAATATCGGCAGTCCAGTCGCGAGCATAATCGGCAAACAAACGGCATATCGTTTTGTGGAAATCCTCCCGCGAACGCGCACGAACCAGCTCATCGCTAATTCCGCGTGAAAGTCGACCTTCATAAGCTCGTTCGGCGCTGTAACATAAGGAACACGCGTGTGTACCGGCCACGTGTATCGCATTATTATTGCAGAAAGCCGGATTCATGCACATACGCACTTTAATAAAACGCGCGAGAGAGTGAAACCCCTGTGCCCGGTATACGAGGAGTGTCTCGCGGGCTTGAACAAGGGGGGTCCGTTTAGCGAACAGCCGGGGTAAAGCCTCGAGCGTGTTAATGTCCCTCTTAACGATCATTAGAGGAGCCTCTTAAGCGGCCAGAAATCAAAGTGCTCGCTAAAGCGGGGCCGGATCCAAAGGCCTCGATTATTTCACGACACGTGCCTGTGCGTGCTTAAGTATCAGACGTATGCGCGTTAGACCGCGTATTGTGCATTTTCTGATCGAAACAGCCCTCGGATCTGCAATCAAAAAATAATTAACCCCTTGCGCTCGACGCTACTTTCACTCCAAAACGAAACATTTCTTCTGTCCTAGAATTTGTGTGTCTGTCTTAAAATGCTTAGTAATTTCTAAACGAACTTAATAATGTAAAAAATATTTCGAATAATGTGACAGCAATTTTTAGTGGCAACTTACAGTCACCATCCGAGTGCTAAGGGTTGAAAAGCAAGAAAGTTCTGTCGTTGGATCGGTATCATTAGATCATCGAAAATGAAAAGAAAACCGATTTGTCTGGTCTCACCAAAGTTATGGTGAACGAAACATTTCTTCCGTCCTAGAATGTTTCCCTTCTATATATACATATTTTCTTTTTACAAACGAAAATGGTGCAATTTACTCGTGCAATACTCGGAGCACTAAAAGTGGCCAGTTTGGATTATTTTACAAAAATACCAAGAATATATTCAGCCATATTTTTAGCAGGCTTTTACTATAATATATGTTCCAAGGAATACATGTGTTAAATAAATTTCCTATAAATGCATTTTTACAATCACAATAATTGTGAATTAAAGAATATAAAACCCGTCATTTTGACGGGTCCCGTAAATCTAGCGTTAATAATGTAAAAAATATTTCGAATAATTTAGTGGTGCCTCACAGTCACTACCGGAATGCTAAGGGTTGAAAAGCAAGAAAGTTCTGTCGTTGGATCGGTGTCATTCGATCATCGAGCGTTTCTGATCGAAACAGCTCTCGGATCTGGAATTAAAAAATAATTAACCCCTTGCGCTCGAAGCTACTTTCACTTCAGAACGAAACATTTCTTCCGTCGTAAAATATTTCCTATTTCTATATTTTATATTATATACGAAAATGGTGTAATTTACTGGTGCAATACCGAAATGCTTAATAATTTCTAAACGAATTTGGTAATGTAAAAAATATTTCGAATAATTTAGTGGTGCCTCGCAGTCACTACCGGAATGCTAAGGGTCAAAAAGCAAGAAAGTTCCGTCGTTGGATCGGTATCGTTAGACGATCGAAAATGAAAGAAAAAACCGATTTGCCTCGTCCCGCGAAAGTTATGGAGCACCTTAATGTCTCCCTTAACGATCGTCCCTGAGGCCGTTAAGCGAGGAGAAATTAAAGTGCGCGTTAAGGGGGGGGGGGGGGGGGGCCTACGCGGGGCGCGTGCCTTCGTCCCTGAAATATCGTTACGGCGCGCGGGGGTGAGAAAAAGTGGCTTCATAAGTGTCAAACCTCTGCTTTCCCTGTCGGGTACGCGGGACATTAATGGTGATAAATAATTGGCCGGGGTGGGGCCCGGTTGGGGGAGGGGGGGCTTAGGCGTGAGTTACGACGACGACCGGGCCCCCGACTTAATGTGTCCCTCGGAAGTGGCTCCGGCCTCCGGTTTCGTTGGCGACCGGACAAAAGGGATGATCCGCCAGGCGAGCTGGCTCGTAATTTTTTTCGAGTATTTTCAGTGTTCCTTGAAACCGGCCAACGTTGCAAAGCCGAAGAAAGATGTCGCGTCGTTCGAGTCCCTTTCATAGGATTTCGGGGCTCGCTAATGGAAAGGGACAATTTATGCCGGCCTGTTCTACAAATAGTTAGACTGTGCCTCGTTTGTTCCTCTTTCTGCCGCTTTCTCGCGGTTTTTCGTTGTTTTTTCTTTCTCGACGAGTCCGTTGCGGTTGCGCAGTGGCTCCGCCGAAGCCACCTACTATGAAAGGTCCGCGTGATGTATAGTAACGGCCGATGGAATTGCTGCGCCCCCCCCGAGAGTCCGGTTCTAAGAACACTTTGGCACGTTGCGAACGCGGTGACCGCGCACTAAATTGTTTCGACGCGTTTTCTTTTTCGAGAGATTCGAACAGTGGCGAGACTACTTCGTCTGAACAGCTAAAAGTTCTGACGAAAACAATTTTCTACTGCCTACGGTTGATTGCTAACGATTGAAACGAATCTTGTCCGATGCTTTTACATTCTCTTCGCGGAAGAATATAAAATAATAGCAGTAGGAACAGTAAATTTGACAGAATATCTCCAGGTGTTTTCAGAGAATTGAAAAATTGTGAGTGAAGACGTACCGAGGATGAAATTTTCGAGCACTTTCTTTCCAAATTTACAACTCGGGCTTTTACATTGTAAAGTATCCCGTATCAAGAAAAACTGTTGTTCGAGCTCCGGCTCTTTTTGTCGACGGGTGACATTAATTCACTGTCGTCCAATGGAAGCCGATAAATCACGGTCACCCCTCGAAGGGCCACGAAAAAATGATGCGACTGTCAAATCTCTGCTTTCACTGCATTTGTACATGACCCATAAACTGTTCCTGTCCGCGCGCGCGCGCGCGTGTGTGTGTCTGTCTCTGTGTGTGTGTGCGTGTGTGTGTGTGTTGGTGTGGGTCGTGGCACGCACGGGTCGGCTGTGATTTACCGTCGAAAGAATAAATTGGCCGCGCGGAAATTTCGATCGGTCTTTAGAGGTAATCTCGCGGAGAATCGAACGACGTTTGCGGAAGATGGCATCCAGAGAGACAGACAGAGAAACAGAGAGAGAGAGAGAGAGAGGGAGAGAGAGGGAGAGAGATAGAGGTAGGTTACGACTGACAAATTGCGCAATCGAACGCAACCAGAGGATCGATTGACGATAAAAGCGATTATGTGAAAGTCGAATGCACGGGGAGCTCGGTTATTTCAGATGGTGAACCGTCACGATGGAAACTGGGTACTCTATGTGTATCATGCTGCAGGTGCTATGGATCTATCAGGTGCGCGTTTGGTGCTAGGCCCACGAACGGAAAGAAACTTGAATAATTATAACTAGAGCCTGCGCCCTATCATTCTCATCAACACGACTTTGCATAACAGAGGCCAATTGTGTTTCGGAAGATCCATTCTACCAGAAGATACATTCTACTAGAAGATCCGTTCTAGAGTGGAAGGACTGTCGTAGGAGGGACGTACATTGTCTGCCAAAAGTTTGCGCTCGCGAAAGTCTAGCCTCCTTTATGGAACAATTAAAAATAACGTTGAGAAAATATGGCTTCTCTTTTGTGGATGAAGAATGTATCGAAGATGTGTGGTAAAATTTGGACGCTGGCAAACAAAAGTTTCCTTCTTCATCAGTAATTTTTGTAATGCGGAAAAATTAAAAGAATGTACAAGTACCGAGGTGTTACCATCAACTTGTAAATTAAAAATATCCTGCACCAATTGAAAGGTTCTGGAAGCTGGCAAAACATACTTTTGTGTCTCCTTCAATCATTTTTACAGCGACTAAAAATTAAAAGAATCTACTAGTGCCGATGTACTACCATCAACTTGTGAAATAAAAATTTCCTGGACCAGAGTGGTGACTCTGAAGCACCACTGGAAATTATTGTGGCATTATTTGAAGAAAATTACAAAAAATATTACAAAATATTTGGTCCATTACAGTTTCGTACGAATAAAGTGAAAATATTCTAAGACAGAAGGAAAACTTAGTTTTAGAATGAAAACAGCGCCCAGTGCAAAGGGTTAACCATCCCCAAATTTTCTAAGACGCTCAACAATGTTGTATTTTATCGTCTCAACATTCTTGGGCTCGCTCGTATTAACTCTTAGCATTCGAATGGTGACACTGAAGCACCACCAGAAATTGTTGTGGCATTATTTCAAGAAAATGACAAAAGAACATTACAAAATATTTGTTCCACTACAAAATTTGTACAGATTACTAAACATTTAAATATGATATGTGGAAATCGGATCAGTTTCGTACGAATAAAGTGAAAATATTCCAAGACGGAAGGAAAACTTAGTTTTAGAATGAAAATAGCGCCGAGTGCAAAGGGTAAACTGCTCGTACGAGTAACATAAAGTACATTCACGACAAGTATCACGATTCCGAACCGCTGCGCATCACACCGACCGAGGTAAAAGCGATTCATAGGCAAGGTGTATTGGTCCGGTGGCTCCGCTCCGAAAAAATGTCAGTTTCACTGGCGAAGAGGTAAACTCTTTTCCGTGGGATCCTCTCGGCTAGTTCGAGGCGGATCTCGAAGATCCCTCGTGGCCGGTGGTCCGTCTCTGGAAGCCCGAATCCTTCTTTTTCCCCGGTCGAACTCGCGGGGGCTTCGTTACTCGGTGGTTTTACTCGCGTGGCATGAGTCACGAGCGATATTGCCCGCTCGGGCCGAGCGGTTGCCCGGTAATGAGCATTCGGTAGCGCACGAGCGCGCGTGCTCGTTCCTGGATCCCCATCAGCGCCGATAATTCACGGCCGAACCTTTGTGGGCTGCTGTTCGGCCCACACCGGGCAGCTACGGCCGTATGCAAATTCTTTCTGGGTCATATACAAGCCCCAGTGAAAGCAGAGATTTGACACTGCTGTCATTTCCTTTTCTTTTTTTTTCCTCGCGTCCGATAATAAAATATATTTCACGCCTCGCGGGGCGTCGAATTTTCTTCTGAAGTGGGACGAGAATCAATCTTGAACGTTCTATTCGATTCCGATCTCGAATATTTATTAAAAATTCCGAAAGCCAATCTAATGTCTCAATCCGCGGGGATTCCCCGTACGCGCGAACGAAGCGTGTAAATCAATTTCAATTTCATTCTTCCTCCCTCGTCGAGTCGAACGCTCGTCGGAGGCGCTCTCCGCCGGCGACCCCTTAATTAAAACGATCAAGTTAAGCCTGTGAAGCGACGTCACCGGCGACAGACCGCCGTAACGCGGAACACGAGGCGCATCAATTTCAAACTGAAAGCTAAAGTGATTTCATTCGTTGATACATCATACGCGTACCCCGTTCGGAGAGAGAAAGAAAGAGAAGAGAGAGAGAGAGAGAGAGAGAGAGAGAGAGAGAAAGGCCGGCGCACGGCCACGGGACACGAAATACGGAAGTAATCGAACGAGAACTCGGATTCCTGAAGGTAATCGGCCACGAATCCATCTCCGCCTTTCGCTCGGGCTATTCCCTTAACCGTACTGGCATCTTAATTAATTGTTTTCGGCCGCGTCCGTCTGAAAAATTACTTGCACACTTTCCGCTGTAATTTGCTTGAAACACGCTGCGAGTGATAATTTGCGTAGCTGCTCGAGACGATTCCCGTTGAATTGATGATCGCCACTGTCCCATAGCCATAAATTACCACCGTTAACATGAAAGATGTTTTATCAACCCCTTTGCGATACAATTTATTTTACGATTTCGCTGTTTAGAATTTCTCCCTTAATCAAACTTTGTCGGAAGAAGAAGGATGTTTGTATTCGCCGATGGACGTGGACCGACAACAGTCAAATTTAGTTTTAAATTTAAATGTGAGTGTGGCTCGATGTCATAGCCCAAGGGTAATCAGTATCGCGCACTCTATACAAGTCAGTACAATTACGTTTGGAGCAACTCGGGGTAAAATGAATAATTTAGGTAAGATAATGAAGGTTTTTTCTCACCGATGGATATTTCGTGAAAAATCGATTTTTTCTTTTTTTTGAAGAAGCAGCCATTTCGTCAAAAAATTTTATTTTGCTTAATCCTTCGATTAATTACAAGATTATACATTGCTTTAACGAAGTCCGTTTGGTTTTTTCATTTTCGATTATCCAGTACAGAGATATCGTGGTCACCGCAAGACGCCTTTTTTGGGAGGAGCTCCTGGAGATCAGCTATAGCAGCTTTAAAAATGATTATTTTTACAAATAAAAAATGTCGAAACACAGTTAAAAGTTACCACAATATGTGTACAAATTTTTACATTGATGAATGTAAAAGTCTTCTCAGGAAAAATTCTTAAAAAATCGCTTAACCCATTAACACTACAACGAACCGAGCAATAAATGCGACTGACGTATATCGCTTTGTAACAGTGACAAGACTGTGTCCATTCAGACTTCATACAACTTTTATCGTAATATGTGCTTTAATGAAGAGATTCAGTAATTGTAAACAGTAATTGTATAACAGTAATTGTAAAAGAAAAAATTAGGAACCAGTCATTTCGACTGCTGCGGTCGTTCCAGTGTCAAGCGACACGGGAGAGTGAATCCATCGCGGCGACAGAGCCGCGAACGGGGTCATCTTGAATTCCAGCAGGACGCATAAATTCGATCATTTAAGGACAACCGTAAAGCGGCGCGGCGACGCAGCCACGGATCACTATAAATAAACCAGACCGCCGCCGGGACGGGAGGGAGAAAAGAGGTGCGACTTGGTCGAGTCACGAAAGGACGCGTCAAGAAACAAACGAACGAATCTGTTGGAAAAAGGATCTCTTTGTTCGCCGGCTGTCAGCGAGAAGCTTTGTCCGGGGGGGCCCTGCCCGTACAATCGCGTTTAATTGTCACGGGCGTTGCGCCGGGTCGGGCCGGGCCGGGCCGGGCCGGTGTAAAAGTCGCGGGGCGATCTCCTTGGTCGACGCCGGTCCTTGGAGGAAAAGGAAGAAAGGATCCTCGGCGGTTCGTGGCGCTACGCATTTTTCCCGTGGCGGCTTAGTGCCCGGTCAGCCTTGCTCTCCGGGATTCCAGCGATGGCGCCGAGAAATTTATCGAGGCGACCGGCACCCTTTTCGGACGGCCTCCAGCCGAAACTTTTTTCCACTGAACCTGGAAGCGCCAACTCCGTCGTCGAACAGGGCAATAATTCCTTGTTCTCGCGGTTTCGTGTTTTTGGTTCGACCGAGTCTACAAGACACCGTCGTCACGCGTCGAGATTTAAGCGAACGAGCACGCTGATTGCTCCAACGACCACCGAGACGGTTCGCATCTCGTGCAATCCCGATGACGCGATTCTCTCGTTCTTCTTTAATGCGGCTCTTCGTTAGCTATTTTTGAAAATTAATTTTTTCGGAAAGCCTGTTCCCAGTCCGACGAACCTCTCGCGGCGAGGGTCGTCGCTTCCGTCACGCGCGAGCATGCTTCAGATCTTCGCTTCTTCTTCTTTGGAATCGTCGCACCGCTGTGTCGTTTAAAAATTGATTTCCCGGGGCAAATGCTGAAAATAATTGCCGAAAACCAGTTTTATCAGCAATCTTTGAAGGAGAAGTAAACGTTTAAAATAATGTTTATATTTTCATTGTCGGTGTATCCCCAGTAAACGCTTGTCGAAGGTGTCGCGCGAATAAGAATTTTCATTTCCGCGTGCAAAGAGCGCAGTTCGATTTCGAGTGGTAAAAATCGGAGGAAAAGATTAGAATTTTGTTCATCCGGGTGAGTATAATAAATCTCTGTTCACCACCGAGTAGACAGAAGTTGATTCTCCGCAGCCTCCTTTTCCCAACGAAATTCTTCCTCGGCAAACACATCGCCGGAGTAATTAAGAATGATCGGTCTTCGCGAGCGGAAAAATAAAAAGAAGAGACAAAAATAGACATACACACACATACACGAGTTTCTCATGCGAATCGAAGGGTTTATCTTGATCTGCTATCAAGAAACTCCTCCGCTCACCGGTGAACCTGTCGGACCCCCACTAACCTATCGCTAATTAATAATTATCCGTGGGCAATTGCAGACGCGCGTGCATCGTGCTTGCCTCGCGTAGGTGGAAGAGTCCGGAAAATTCCTCCGGTAGACGTTAATCATTCTATTCATCGATCCAGACGAGATCGATGGCAACCAGGTTCACGGCGACCTTTCGACTCTCTCGCTAGGTGAGGCCTTATGGTTGCCAATCGCGGAACGATTTCGCCGCGAAAATCGCGAACTTATATTATCGATACCCGGCGTATTACACCCGTACTCCACGTTCCGTCTTCCGTTATTAATGGCGGCGACCTGGCATGGGCGCGAGCTCACCCACCTGATCATCGAAAAATAACATCCAATTAATGCGGTAATGAAACATGCGCGCCGCCAGAGAAAGGCGGACTTTCGATGCCGATTTTTCAGCGACGCGGCGTACGATTGAACAAATCGTGTGCCAGGCGGTTTGATGGTGATTTATTTGATCGTTTGATCCGCGAGCGGGATCCACGCACCGGTAGTTTCTTTGGGATCGGGGGTTACCGGCGTCCACTGGTTGTTCTCCGTCGGGGAGAGCTGGATTTTTTCTTCCGGCCGGGCTTGATTGAACATTTTAATGAGACGAGTCGACGTTTCCGCCGGGAGGATTGTTCGTGGGAAGTGCGCCAGTGATTGAAATACTAACATCCAACTTCACCGATTCACTTCGAAAAACCACTGTGGTGTGTTTGAACTGTACACTATCGTAAAATAACAATTACAGTGGCGCGCAGATAGTCTCGACGTAACATTTCTTACTTTTCCCGTAAAAAGTCCACTAACCGTGGAAACAAATTTTCCAGGTGAACATAGTTCCCGCAAAAGAATCAAAGAAATTGCCGAGGAAGAAAGAAAGTCCACTTACGAAGGAATTTCAATATAATTAAAAACGGTCTGTTTACAGTTTGTTTCGACGCAGTGGACCCTCGTATTAAAGCCTCCGCGAAGCAGCTGAAATTGATTGCTGGAGTGCGGCAAGTTTTACGGCCTCGATTATTTAACACTCGCCACAGTTAGTAGATCAATAAAGCTTTAAGGAACATTTTTATTTACAACCCAATGAAACCTCTCGCCGCCCGCGGTGGAAAAAAAGGCGCAGCCTCTGCGTTCGGTTTCCGCGAGTCAGCCGACAGAAATTTGTATTAGCATAAATATCTCGGGTCTATTAATTTCTTGCAGCCACGAGTATATTACCACGCGCTCGGCCATTTTCTATCGGTTGACAGAGATGGTTATCCGATGGCGTCCGTTGTCGGATACTGTACACGGCTGCGCGTGATTTAATATTAAATAATACACTATAAAATGTATGACGAATGGCTGAATAACGAAAAGTCACGAGCACCGCGGATCCATTCCCATTAGAAATTTACCGTCGCCGATTTTATGTAAGGACCGAAGCGAAAATGGCGGACAGCTGGCACCGACGACTTCCGATGATCTTCGTCGATCCGATTTGTTTCACCGTTTGCCTTACAATTGAATTCCGAGGTGACAGATCCAAACATTTAATTTCTGACTGATTTTATAGTCCAATTCATTCAGAAACTGTTTACATTAGGCCCATCGAGGAACTGAAAATTGGCTAACAAAAATAAAATAAAATTGGCAAGTAAAGATTCGAATAAACCACGACTGTCTTGCGGGGATTGAACAAAGTTTGCAGAAAAATTAATTTTTAAACACGGCTGACAAAGGAGACAGCTCTGAAGGATTACGCGGGATATCGATAGCTCGCGAATCGTTCGACCGCGACTTCCGGCTCCGGGGAACTTTTTCGTGAAACTTTTTACGGCCCGCAATTACCAGATCGAGAAATTTCGCGGGAATACGAATTCGCCGCGTCCCGTCTCGGTTTTACGAGATTCCAGGCATTTCTCCGGATGCGTTTTCGAAGGGCACGAAACTTGAGATATTAAATTTTATTGGTCCCCCCTCGGCACGAACGTTTGCACAACGCCGCGGGTTTTGCGTGTTTTAAAGATCGCGTCGCGTCGGCGGCGCATCGATGACGTCACGTAGAAAAGTTCGCCGGGGGAATACGGAATGCTACTCGCTGTGATCGATCATAAAATTCGTAATGACGGGAGTATCATTGTTATGCCCCGTAAAACTTATCTCGACGCGAATATCATACGGGCGGGCTGTAATTTACAAAAATGAACCGTCGAATATCTTTCTCGCGTCACGGCCTCGAAAAAGATAAACGCCGAAATTGTATTAAACTTTCTTTCGGTTTGTACTTTATTGCGTTTCGCGTAATACTCGGTCGTGTTGAGGTTATTTATCGGTTAATAGACAGAATATTTTATACATTTGCGACAGAAGCAAGTGGAGGCAACGGGAAAGCAGTAGACACATTAGAGAAGTTTACGAACGTCGTTGACAATTTATTAATATTATTCGGAGACGAAATAAATGGTTCTTTCACCTCTGTTACGTGCAATCGACGCGGAAAAATTTTACCTTTCGAGTATTCAGTTGGGAACCAACGTCGATTACTGCACCGCCGATTTTACACGTTTATGGCGAAAACAAGTAGAAGAGACGTAACATAGTAAAATTTAGGAACGCCATAGTATTATTCTCAATTTCAGAAAATTGTTAACGGTCGAAATCAATTTTTATTTCACGTCTGGTTCACGAAATTGATGCAGAACATTTTTAGTAGTATGATTAACATTTAACTAGGCAAGAACTGTTATTATTTGCGTCCTCTAATGGACTTTTCTAATTAGAAGCAGAACGAGATGCAGGTTGTGTCGGGACCGTAAATCTTCTGGTATGTCTCACTGTCTTATCCGAGTTCCCAGCGCATAATCTGCCAGGATCGCCGATAAATAAAGTGGTAAACATTGAAAATAAGCTCTACCGTTGAGATGGCGGCCGGTGAGCAGTCGAGGAGCAGTTAAACAACCGCAGAAATTACCCGGCCAGGCGATTTCCGTCGTTATTTCACCGGCGTAGCTCGTAAGTGGAGCATTATGTCCCAATTTCTAAATTGTGATATTAGGTTCTCGCCGTTCTTTCCGCGATCGTTCCCGATGGAAATCGTTTGACTTTCCAAGTGAAACCTCCGCGGCCGGAGTGTCATAGCCGGTGAAAACGCGAATAAAATGGATTTACATAATTCAGCCGGGACGTTACCCGCTTGCTATTGTATAAACGCTGGACCCGGGCAAATTTCCTGGTACATTACAATCTCCGTCTGTCGCCCGGACTAGCCGCCATTTTCCTACGGCTACTTAACTACACTAATCCTCGTCCCTCTTCGCGTGACCATCGATCGTTCGTGCTTTGTTTTGCTCGGTTCTAATAAACGATAAAATAAAATTATTCTTGGTCTCCGACGCCGCGATTTCCGACGCTGCGTGAAATATTGCTGTTCGTCTAACTATTTACTGCCATTGGTCGCCATTACCGCTGCACGATGAAAATATTCCTCGGATAATTGGTCTCCGCGACGGTAGCCACTTTTCTCGAAGCTCAATCTTTTTCTCAGACACTTTCGCGAAAGGAAAAATTAGATAATTACATGTATTTATAGGTAATGAAAGTTCTATCGAACCAGTTTCCACGAATTAAACAACTCAAGAGCATCGACTCGCCGAGAGTTACTGCAAAATTATGCACAAATTTGAAAGAAAATGTTCACGTGATAAATGATTCAAAGTTTCGTTCGAGTTCTCAACGAAATTACTACGATGAAGCAAAAATGCATTTTAGGTCACCATAAGGCATCGAATACTTCCCTTAACCCTTGTTGTATTTTATTCTACTATAATTTTTCACACTCGAATATAATCGAGAACTGAAAATAACGATTTGAGAGCAAAGAAGAAAAATCGTTTTATTGATATGTATCATTTACATGGGATTATAAGCTATAACACTTATTTATTCAAGAATAAAATATAGCCTTTTTCCATGGAATCAAAGATTGATTTCTTTTTGGCCGGTTCTTTTAAAAAGTAACTTTGCGTTAAGAAGCGAGAAAGAACCATCGCGAACGACCGTCCGTATCAACAGACATTCGAATGGGAAAAATCGGGTTTATCGGAGCAATAAATAATTCGCCGCGTGTCCGTCTTTCGCGGCGTTATCGAGAAGGAGGCGAACGCTCGCCGATAAACATTTTCGATTATAGACGGGGATTTTTCTCGGCGCCGGTTTCGCCGGAGATAAAATCCGATTTCGTCGATAGCGTCGATTAATCTTCCTTGGGATTGACAAAGCGACTACCGGCGGGACCGATCGGGCACACGTCGATTTTTCAAACAAAGACCGACCGCGCGCGCGCGCCTGTATTCCTGCTTTAACGGTGCTTCCGCGTAACTGGCTCCCGGATAACACATATTAAAATATGGAACAGATACCGGTGATTAATCGTGCCAGGCCAACTAACAAATTAACACCGGCGGATAACTTATTTCTAACAAATAATAAATTCGACGGGCCTATTAATCAGCCCCGCCGCGAACGTATTAGCTCGGCGAGCCGCAACGCCGCGCATTGTAATTATCATCCGATCTTCGGCGAAGTACCGTGATCACTTTCTGCGGCGAGCTCTTCGACTTCGTTTGATGAATCTCCTCGGGTGAATTCGACTTCGCCACTATCGAGCAAACACGGTCACTTTGGCGAGACCTCGCGAATTTATTCTCTACGCGTTTGTTTCGTTTCATACGACGCATTTAACCCTTTGCACTCGACGCTGTTTTAATTTTAAAACGAAATTTTTCTTTTGTAATCTGTTGAATACAAATTTTGTGATGCTACAAATATTTTGTAATAGTTTTTGTAATTTCTTTGAAATAATGCCACAACAATTTCTGGTGGTGCTTCAGAGTGACCACTCGAGTGCAAAGGGTTAATAATGTAATAATTCTGTTGCCCGAAATTATTTTCAAAACTGTTTCAACATTCTCGTTGGCAAATAGCAAAATGGATACAGAGTCTGTAGACTTCAATTTTCAATTATTTTAAACTTGATGCGCAAAAATGTATGTTGAGGCGACAAAATACAATATTGTTCAGCGTCTTAGAAAATTTGAGGATGGTTAACCCTTCGCACTCGGCCATATTTTCATTCTAAAACTAAATTTTTCTTCCGTCTTAGAATACTTTCATTTTATTCATAGGAAACTAATCCGATTTCCACATGTTCAGTGATCTATTGAATACAAATATTTTGTAATATTTTTGGTAATTTTCTTGAAATAATGCCACAACAATTTCTGGTGGTGCTTCAGAGTGACCGCTCGAGTGCAAAGGGTTAATAATGTAATAATTCTGTTGGCCGAGCATTCGACTGGAAGCTAGCACTGGAAATAAATTTCGTCGGTTTTCTAGGATGCAGCTTTTCTCGAAATTTAGCTGCAATGTCTGAAACAGGCACGATCGCCGAACAATAAATTGCCGGGGAATATAATAAGTCGAGACGACGTTAACGATCGTTAATAAGATCCTTAACCGCCATAGAAAAGCGCGCACGGGGATTGTAAGTTAGCCGCTCGAGGCACGCGAGATATACGAAAGGGCCGAGGCAATGGCGGCCCTTCTTTTTTTTTTTATGTTTCTTTTTTGATAAATCCACGAGGCCCGATGAAATTCTGCCGCGCGGACTAGCCACGCGGGAAGGGGATAAGCGTATAATTAGCCAATAAATTCAAGCGAGAGCTTATTTTATTATTACCATAACGCACGGGATACCACGAAGGTTATACGGCCCCGTACGAACTATCGCGCAAATAACAGCTGATATACTCGCGTGATTATCTGCTCGGCTGATTCATCGCAGTCGATCCTCGGCTCTCGTTATAATTCATCGGTCCTGGAAAATGAAGAGCGACTCGCGCAACTGCTGTTTTCATTCTCGCTCGTCCCTTTTTACGACTGGCATGCTTCCGTTGTTTTATAGGATAAAAGAATTTTTAATTTTTTGGAAAATCATTGCAAAACGGTACAGGCATTGCGACCTGGTCGAATGACCAGTTTCACATTGTTTATTTCCTAATTATTGAAATTACAAAGGTGCTTAATGTTTAAGGTACTTTGCCTCTTAAAACGAGCGAGACAAACATCCTGCCGTGGTGCGTACGCGGGAGAATGAGCCGCGGGGGCGAAAAGGAGCACAAGGGAGGCGGGCGGGGAACAGAGGCAGCAAGGAGCATGAACAAAAAGTATCCTTGATGTCTTTGCTTCGCGGTAGCGTTCGCGCATTAAAGCGGCACCGGCGCGGTAACATTTGCTCGCGAGCGCAAATTGACGCAAAAACCGTCCGATTATTTCCTCCGCCGAGCTTAACATGGCGATGACCAACGCGAGCCTACTCGCTGAAAATCCTTAATCGGCCTCGAGAATTTCGTGATCCATTACCGTTCGGGAATCGGCCAACTGTTCTTCGGCGCACCGTCGCTCGCTTCGGCGAGTTAACGGGCCGCTGGATTGCGGATGTTCATGCAAATTCATGACGTTTCGTCGCGATTTTCTATCGAGGACGTCGCACAGAATTTTACTTACGAGCCTCGGCTTGATTTGTTCGATTTGATTTCGATTTGCTCGGCGATCGTGCCTGTTTCAGACATTGCAGCTACATTTCGAGAAAAGCTGCATCCCAGAAAACCGACTAAAATTATTGCCAATAATTGCTCGGCCAACAGAATTATTACATTATTAACCCTTTGCACTCGAGTGGTCACTCTGAAGCACCACCAGAAATTGTTGTGGCATTATTTCAAAGAAATTACCAAAAATATTACAAAATATTTGTTACATTACAAAATTTGTATTCCATAGATCACTAAACATTTAAATATTATATGTGGAAGTCGGATCAGTTTCCTATGAATAAAATGAAAGTATTCTAAGACGGAAGAAAAATTTAGTTTTCGAATGAAAATAGCGCCGAGTGCAGAGGGTTAACCATCCTTTCCTAAGAATCTCAACAATATTGTATTTTGTCGCCTCAACATACATTTTTGCCCATCAAGTGGAAAATAATTGAAAATTGAAGTCCACAGACTCTGTATCAATTTTGCTATTTGCCAACGAGAACGTTGAAACAGTTTTGAAAATAATCTGGTCCGTGTTAGGTCTGGTAGAAACTATTTGTAATTTTTTGAAACGATTTCAAAGGTTCAGGAAGCTAGAATATTCATTTATTCTAGCTTATATACTCATTCATACGCTTGCAGTGAATATAACAAAATTCTTAGAATTAGAATGGATGTTTAACATTGCAACTATAATCAGAATTATTTCAATTTACAATCTGATAAAACTGTATTTAAGAACCTCCTCTGACATTACTTTTATCATTGTGACCTGTTTCTGTTACATTGTTAAATTTCTCGTAATCGTCGAAATAATTTAATTAACGTTTTTATTGGCATCTTATGGTCGGCTGGATCGAATTGATTGAAAAAGACTGAACATATTAAACTGTTTTTGTTTTTCGTCTGTCCATACGAGCGAGGCATTTAAAAGAAACATTTACGACATCCTATTTGCGTGGTCCACCTTGTACGGTGTACAATAACGCCTTGAACGAAACTATAGTACCTTCACCACGCATTGAAATCTCCGGATACACTTGTTTCGTATCATAACGTTTCGATCTTCGAATGAATGTAAATCAGCTGATCTATACCGCGGATCTTTATATCCTAATAAAGATTTTCTGTATCGATTCTAAGCGACATCAGTCGAACAGAAACGAAGTTCTACTTTGAATCACTTTGACACGTTGGAAGTAATCTAAAAGTGTTGCGTTCTGCTGCAAAATCCTGACGTTCGCGCAGCTGCAAATTACTCCGGTCTCGAAATCTGCATTCCCATGGCTGGTCAGCTAGGAATTTGGTTTTCCAATCATCGGCGGTGCAATTGTGCAACGCCTAATTGCGCCCTGCTCTTCCTACATGCCGTTCGAGAAACTCGTAATTATCTTTCTGTCGGAGCATGCATCGTCCGCGGGATGAAAAGATCACGTGCATCATTACGACAAGGAATTCGTGCTCGTACGCGTGCCACGCGGCAACGGGGGAAAAAAATCATCGATTTCCATTCTACGTTGCCACAGACTTTTGAATTATCCATTCGGGTCTCGGTTAATTAGAAACGTAATGAGGAAGTCGTGCCATTTGATCGATGCAATTTATGACCAACCTATCCGGAAAGTTTTATCCATTTTCGATACGCGCTCCACTCGCCGGAGGTTCGGACGCATAAAATATTATAGTCATTTGTTAAGCCCCCCCCCCCCCCCCTTTCTTCGTTCATTGAAAAACCACCGCTTCGGATCGTTAGCATGTTTCATTATGTAACTTAATTCGTTGACTTGTGCGTTTCACGGAAGGCAGACGTGAGAAACTCTTCGGGCATTAGAGGTGAATGTGTTTTCGCTAATTCGCTGAATAAACTGCCGCCGGAATTTTTAATTGGTCGCAACGTTTCCAACTTTTTATCTTTTCAGATATACAAATTCTGGACCGTTGAAATTTAGGACCGTGAAAATTATGCAAAAAAGAAAGGAATGTCCACGTAGCTCGCGTATTCTGAAATATAGACAATTAATAGTGTACACAGTAAAACCCACGATGTAATAGCGACTTTTGACGTATTCATTGCGCGTTAATATTAAAAGGAGACGTGCAGTTAACTGCACCGGAGGCGTGCATCCTGTTTACGGAACTGCAAGGACCCAAAAAGCACACGACGACGGTCCCGATAAATTCTCGAAAGGGTAAGAAGCCGTCCGATAAAATACTTCCGAACCGCGGTGCCGTTTTATTCGAACCGCACTGTTTCCATTGAAATTATAATGGCGACCCCGTAAATTTCGCCGGCTGCCGCGCGTCCGATGATAGTACTCCCTTCTTCGGTCTTTATTATTGCCACTCGCCGAAGAATTATTGCGAGCTTCGCCTGCATAGCGATATCGTATGTATTCCAGTATTCGAATGAATAACACCCGCTTTATCGAGCTCGCAAATAAGTCGCTCGGTTTCGCCGGCGCGGCGTTTGCGTCATAATTAATATTCAAAAGCTTCTAAAATATACGGACGAGTGAAATTAAATACAGTTTCATCGCGTTTCTCTGCAAATTTTACTGCAAATTGATCTGTACAAATCGAATGGCACTCCACAGTTTCATTATGCGTAAACGGATTATTCACGAAACATTTCAACGACCTGGAGTTTTGGATAAAAACAGTCGGATCTAACCTAGAATTTTTATCGTACGTATTTTGTCGGAATTTGTATCGTAAAATTTGTTGAATAAAAAGCGGAGATTGTATTAACACTTGTCGAATGACCTAATCTAGATAGTTTTACAAATCTAAATGCAAAATTGAACGTCTCGTACTCAATTAGTATTTACAGTAGTGTGAAGATTCTTTTCAATTACGGAATGGTGACTTTTAATGGCACCTCGGCGTCGACATTCGAGCGTAAAGGATTAAAGTATTACGTTTTATTATATTGCGACGGTTCTATGGTGGATTTTATCGAGCGACAGGCTTATTTAACGCGACAAGAAGCGAGCAGAGACATTTTTCTGCGAAGTTTCGACACTGCACGAGCGACGTCTCGGACCATGGCGCCGTGTTATCGCAATCAAACTTCCTGGTACGCGGATCGAGAGCCGTCCGCGGGAAACAACGAATCCGAAGCGTTCTCGGAACGTCCCTGGCTGTCTTTTTTTTTCTCCGACGAGTGCACGTGCGATTTCGAAAGCGAGTCGGTGGCGCCATTTCCGTCGAGAGCTGCACGGTATGCGGCGCAAATCCAACAGCCGCAGAGTAAAAGCTCTCCTTGGCAACAGATTTCGATTCCCGAAACAGGAAACTCGCTTGTTTTCGCTAATTTTTTAAACAATGAACTCTGCAAAAATGCAGACGACCGTGTTGAATTCAAATTAGCTTGCTAAAGAAATGGCGAGAATGATAAAACCAGCTGTGTTTTAATTCTCTTGTTTTCTCCAGCGGATTGTGCGATTTCTGTGTTCAATTCTTTTTTAACAAGAGAGGGAGAGAGAGAGAATATAATGTTTAAATTGAAAATATTATTTCCTTATTTTTGCTTTGCGTTTTATATTTTTGTCTTGGTCACATCCTTGTCATATGTGTAACTTTTTGAAGATTAGATCAAATGACTTGAATGTTATTGAGAAGTTAGAAGGATTAGTTTATCAAACGAAGGTCTAAAATATTTTTGAAAAAAAGTTTGAATTGTGTATTGAAAATTTAAAAAATGTGTTTCATTTCTTTGAATAAATTATATCCATGCAGAAAGTTTCATCGATATTGGTTAATTCGTTGACGAGTTACAAACGCTTAAAAGTGGACAAATTGCAAGGGACATTTTGTGGACATTTTTCACGATTTTCGACTTAAAATCGCACTTTCAATCGTTTATAACTCGTAAACGAGTTAACCAATATTCAAATTTTTCTCACACCTCGTCTGATAAACTAATCCTTCTAACTTCCGAATAACATTCGAGTCTTGTGATCTAATTTTTCAAAAGTCATGTCGCGTCGACTCAGTTTTGCTCGTTACTGTGTATACGGATTATCTGAGGGTCCCTGGCTGGCGAACGCTGGTCGAGAGGCCAGAAACAATATTTTCGATCTGCCGC
>CM052143.1:2229773-2313725 GCA_028454255.1 Halictus ligatus
ACTTTTGGTGGGGATTCAATTTTTAAAGTAGCATAATTGTATTCCTACTATAATCGAATGTAGTTGAGCGGCATTTCTCGCGTGGGGAGAAATGAGCATCTTAGTTCCAGATTTGTATTTTCAATTTGTTGGTTATCGAATATAGTAGTCACTTTTGGTGAGGATTCAATTTTTAAAGTAGCATAATTGTATTCCTACTATAATCGAATGTAATTGAGCGGCAATTCTCGCGTGTTTTCAATTCGTTCTTTATTGAATATAGTAGTAACCTTTTTTTAGACCTACACGAAAAGGATTGTTGAATTTTCGTTACTTTTCAGTCGTTCAAAGTGACGCGAAGACGAGTGTCGTTTCAACGAAAAATCTTGAATTATTTTACCGATTTAGGGACACTCCTTTCGGATCGTAGTTTCGGTTGTGGAACACCCTGTATATCCAGCCGTGGATTTTCCATTTCCTAGTGCTCGATCGCCCGGCTGGGAAATGAATAGCTCACCGGTCGTGACGAATAGAGTCGCAGTCGGTTCGGTTCCTAAGCGCGTTACCGCTGCTTTTTTCCTCTGGAGATACGTATCGACGGTTTCCTGGACGGAGCTAAACCGGTGGTGCTTGTTCGCTCCACGTGTACACACATACAGTACCGCTCATAATTATTCGAACGACTCGAGACGTCCAGGAGATACGATATTATAATGTACTCGGAAAATAAAAATATTTTACTCGCCCGGCTAATTGACTTCCACAATAGCACCCATTTAGCAGAATTCCTCGATTCGATCGCACATTCACCGAATTTGGAACGTTCCTCGAGAACCAGTTTCATTCATTTTTATTAACAGCTATCTCGCGATGCTCTTCCTTATGGGTGACACTCGTCCTATAAAAATTTAATAACACCACACCCGGGAAATCGAAGCCTCGAGTGCAAGACGAAGTGCACGAAGCACTGTTAACAATTCGAAACGATTAATTTCCAGTAATTTTTTTAACGTTTCCGAAAACTGTATTTATAAAGACAACCGGAAGACAATATTTATAGAGACTTTCCGGCAAGAACTTTGTAAGACTCGTACTAATTTTCCCAAAAATGTACTATTTCAAAAATTGTTCATAAATCAAGTAAAAACTTGAATAACTAAGATAATATTAAAAGCTTTGATGCTACATTACTTCACAGAAAGGACAAGGACGTTCTTGCTTGAATTTATTGAACAATTCATTAAATAATTTAGATGAATTCATCGAATAACCGTGGAAAAATAACGAGCGCATCCGCACAGGAGATTGTGAAGATTGTTATTAAACAGTAATCAAGAAGTTCCCGTGTTGTAGACGAGGGGCAGTGAGAATGGCGGTCGTCGGAATAATTATGAACGGTACTGTACATATTGATATTTCTGTCTGTTCGCCGGCGTAATCGCGTGTATGACTTATGGTCGGCCGTTAATTTGTGTATAATACACCGGCGCGATAGCCCGGTGCGAGCCGTTGAAACACGAACGCGCTCGCGTAATTGCGTCAGGTAGCGTACGGTATCGGGCGGGGGGGGGGGGGGGGGGGGGGGGGGGGGCTGATTAATATCGCGGTGTTCGCCGATGGTTTCCGCGGAAACCGGGAAAAGCGTCGCCGGACCGTTTAATTGCAACGAATCGCCGATTAATCATCATAGTTCGCTCCGCTCGCGGTCCCGGTTCACTGATTATACCGCGGAGCCTGCTCTTTTCCTTTTCTCCGACGCCGGGTGTTAACTGGCGTTGCTACGGCCATTTAACCAGCCATTTATCGCCCTTCCTTTCCGCTTTCCCCTTGGACTCGCCCGTCAAAATATTATTCGGCTACCTCGCTTACGCTCGGACACTCCTATTTGCACGCTCGAGATCGCTATACCTCGCGCACAGGTGTCTCAGCGACACCACATTTTTTTTCACAGTCCAGGAACACGACAGAACCGTTCCACTTCTTTTAATATATTAACAACCCGGTTGGCTGTACTCAAGTCGTAGGTTAAACAATCTTTTGCAAAGTTAAATGAAGTCGTATCGAATGCACTGATGCAGATTATTTAATTTTTCAACGTCTGCTAAACGTCTTCGCGTACTGGTGATGTCTGCAGATATCAGAATTAAGGATCCTTTTCTTTTTCTTTGGAAAAAGAATTGATATTCGAGGTCCTCTAAAAATTGTTTCACTAATGTGTTAACCCGGTTGGCTGTACTCAAGTCGTAGATTAAACAATCTTTTGCAAAGTTAAATGAAATCGTATCGCGCTAGTCACGAATGCACTCATGCAGATTGTTTAATTTTTCGACGTCTGCAAAACGTCTTCGCGTACTGGTAATGTCTGCAGATATCAGAAATAAGGATTCTTTTCGTTTTCTTTGAAGAAAGAATTGATATTCGAGGTCCTCTAAAAATTTTTGCACTATTGTGTTAACCCGGTTGGCTGTACTCAAGTCGTAGGTTAAACAATCTTTTGCAAAGTTAAATGAAATCGTTTCGCGCTAGTCACGAATGCACTGATGCAGATTGTTTAATTTTTCGACGTCTGCAAAACGTCTTCGCGTACTGGTAATGTCTGCAGATATCAGAAATAAGGATTCTTTTCTTTTTCTTTGTAAAAAGAATTGATATTCGAGGTCCTCTAAAAATTGTTTCACTAATGTGTTAACCCGGTTGGCTGTACTCAAGTCGTAGATTAAACAATCTTTTGCAAAGCTAAATGAAATCGTATCGCGCTAGTCACGAATGCACTGATGCAGATTGTTTAATTTTTCGACGTCTGCAAAACGTCTTCGCGTACTGGTAATGTCTGCAGATATCAGAAAGAAGGATTCTTTTCCTTTTCTTTGAAAAAAGAATTGATATTCGAGGTCCTCTAAAAATTTTTGCACTAATGTGTTAACCCGGTTGGCTGTACTCAAGTCGTAGATTAAACAATCTTTTGCAAAGTTAAATGAAATCGTATCGCGCTAGTCACGAATGCACTGATGCAGATTGTTTAATTTTTCGAAGTCTGCAAAACGTCTTCGCGTACTGGTGATGTCTGCAGATATCAGAAATAAGGATTCTTTTCTTTTTCTTTGGAAAAAGAATTGATATTCGAGATCCTCTCAAAATTTTTGCACTAATGTGTAAACCCTCAGCACTCGAATGGCCACTAAAAATTTCTGTATCGTTATTCAAACTATTTTGTACATTACTAA
This sequence comes from Halictus ligatus, assembly GCA_028454255.1. Lineage (NCBI taxonomy): Eukaryota > Metazoa > Arthropoda > Insecta > Hymenoptera > Halictidae > Halictus > Halictus ligatus. Next base: position 2,232,977 of record CM052143.1, read on the forward strand.
ATTTGTTTGCACTTAATAAATTACTAAACACTTCTGTACGAGTAAATTGCACCATTTTCGTACGTATAACGCGGAAGAAAAATATATCGAAGGGAAATATTCTAGGTCGGAAGAAATGTTTCGTTTTCGAGTTAAAATAGCTTCGAGTGCAAAGGGTTAATCTTGTCCTGTGACCTAACCTTTCATGATAGGACGAAGAGGAAAAAATTATTTTTATAAGTGTAAGGAGGCTCGGAAGGCTCGACACGACACGTCGTAATTTGTTGCTTGTTAACGCAACGCATAAGTAAAATAAAACGAATAAAATTGAATGAATAAAATTATATACAACAGACAAACATATGAAGCACTCAGTCATCTAAACGGTGGTATAAACATTCTTACACAAGCAAGGTACTAAAAATTCTTTTTCGAATATTGAATTAATGAGGGGAAGATCGTTCTGTGAGAGGCAGAGTTTGGAAAATGGCGGCGCGAGGCCAGGTTATTCGCAACTGCGGAATAGCAGCGTCGGTGCGTGGGATCATTGAATTTCCCCCGTCGATCGACGGCTCGTATGGGACCGGAAGATCGATCGTATTTAGAACAACGTAATTTGTAAGCGGCGTATCCGGCGTGTCCTTTCCAGCCGTGTAATAAAGTACCGAAAGTCGGTCTCGGCGCGCGCTTATCGCGCTGATTCCTTTGGCCGACGCGGCGCGGCGCGGCGTCGCGCTGCACTTTCGCCGCCCCCGAAAAAATACAATAAGTTATAGATCTACGAATGACAGACGAGTGGTAGTCGCGTGTAGTGGCTGGCAATGTGGCAATGGCCGCGTGGTGTTCGCCCGGCTACTTCGTTAGCGCTCGAGGATGTTAAACTGCGAACTGTCGGGGCCCCCGTGGAAAGTTCGCGCGTCCTTTGCCATAATGCCGTAAACATGCTGGTCTTTGTGCACTTGCTGCCCGCGAGGAAAAAGAACTCGAAAACGTCCGATAAAACAAGCTCCCTAGACTGTGACTAAATCCTTTGCAAAAATGGCTTTGCAAAAATTCTATGAAACTGGTTTCTGTCAGCGTTGGGAAATTGTAACTTTGTGTAAACATTGTAGGTTGAGATTTTGAGGATTTTCTCTGTTCTTTAGGCAACACATTTCTGTTAATAGATTAATTCGAACCTTTTGTTTCAGATGTTCTAGGATTTGAGGTTCTAAAATGAACGAATAACTCGGCTACTGTGTAACATTACGAGTTGGAAAAATGTAAACATAAAGCTGTAAGTTGCATTTTTGTAGCCTGCAAAAATTGGAATTTTTCAGTTAACAAATATCTCTAAAAAAAAATTCGATTTTCCATACCTTCATGAGTTCCAAGGTAACCTCCTTTTAAAATCTTCTGCGTGTTCTTGTCGAGTGCAAAATTAACGAATGAAATGCTACTAGCTTCCGGTTCTTTTAACCCCTTGCACTACGATGTATTTTACGTTTTCAGTGATCATAACTTTTTTGTAATTCGTAATTTCCTAAGGAAAGAAGAAAAATGTCTATTGTATGCCCACATGTTCTTCAATTCAGTTGTACATTAAGAATGCCAAAATAGAATTCTATTTCGGTTCAAAGAAAACTAATAACATACATATTTACCAGGCTCTGTTCAGAATCTTCATCACGAGTCAGACTCGTGAAAGTAGTGCAAGGGGTTAAAATCGTCGATAAAAATATAAATTTGCACATCGGCAGTCAATTAATCAGAATGAGCGCAATTTCGAAACTACTGGTACAAATCTTGATCTCCGAAATGGACCGTGGTGCAAGGGGTTAATATTGTAAAAAGAAAAATGGGGAGAAAAATGCTTATTAGCAAACAGTGGTGATTACAGACGTCCGGTGAAGGGTTCGGTAACGGTGCCTCGGGATTCGCGACAAAAGTCGAAAGTCTCCGGCGATGAGAGAACCGGACGGAATCGTAGCGACAGGGAAACGTCGTAAATCAAAGGATTGCGAGCCACGCTCGCCGTTCCCGTTTCGCTCGCGCCTAAAAGCACCCCGCGTAACACCATCAATCGTATTTTATTAACGCCGACGCGACGCGACGCGCCTCGCTTATTGTCGCTCGCGATGTCCTGGAGAAAGCGCGCAGGATATTTTCAACGGTGCGCGCGCGCGTATTAAGGTACAGCCGACGAAACGAAACGGAAAGAAGAAGAAGAAGAAGAAGAAGAAGAAGAAAAAAGAATAGCTGCCGACACGCACACGCGCGCACACAGCGAGACGCGAAAGGGAGAGGAGGAGACGAAAGAGGGAAAGAGAAAACGAGATAACCCGAGAAGGTGAGACAACGGCGGCCACCGGCACCGTGAAAAGAGGAAACGAAACAGGCACATAAATTAACGAGTTAGACACGTCCGCAGGGACAAAAAGTCGAACCATCGCGCGCCCGGTTATCGTGATTTTATCGATACCCTCCGACGCCGATCGCTGCTTCGCCGCAGATCGACCGCGCTTGCGCACTTGTTGGATAGCGAATTCTTTCGTCTCGGTGGCGCTTTCCACGTTTCTTCGGCGGCCGCGTGGGAAAATCAAGCAATTATCGGACCGTTTCCGTGGCTGGTCTCTTTTAATGAGAGATAAGCAGCCCGATATGGAATGCGCGAAATGAAACGATACTCGCTGGAAGCACGCCGCTATGGCGGCAGGTCGCACGAGTATACGGTTTTGCCATATTGGTTTTTAACGTTTCAGTCAGGATCGAACGAGTTGCGATGCTCGTACCAAGGGATAACGAAAAGTTCCAGTTAGGAAATAGCTCGTATAAATTTTCAAAAGCAATTCTCAAAACTCGAGAATGCAAAATAAAGATTGTATTGAGTACAGACAGGAAGAAGACAGGCTAGGGGAAATATACGTAAAATTCTGAATAAAAATTTGACGACGAAAGGGACGAGCTCCTCCTCGGCCATAAATTGCGGAATTCCCGTTTTCAATCAAGACCACGCGTAAAGCCCACGTTCCTCTTAACAGGGTCAGACGAAACGGAAAAAAGAACAATGAGCGCTTTACAAAGAAGTCGGTTCGACGTGTTCAAGGCGACCGAACGGAACGGTGAAGGGAAATAAAAGAAGAATGGAGCGGGGAGGGACGTTTTAAGGTGTTAAATTATAGCGAGTTACCCGGTATTTCGCGAGGCGTGTACCACCTACGTAAGCGGGACGGAAGGTCAAACACGGCAGCCGGAAAAATCCGGCGAGTCATCGATCCATGCATGACATACGTGACTCCTGGGCTGGCTTTATATTTCTCTCTGCGGGTGATATCCTCGGCATTCCATTTCGCAGGATCGGCGGCGAACGATTGCTTCCTGATGAACGACGCCAAGTGCCGGACAGGCGTCGTGAGGCGTCGCGGAATCGCGTGTAACCGCGCGATGGCACGTTAATGCGTTTTCCGATTTTTTTTTCCTTTTACCCCGGGAATAAATTCCGCTTTACGCGCGGATGACGCTGAAGGTGCGAAGCGAGTAACCCCTAAGAATTAATACAACAATTTTTCTTCAACCCAGTTTCCAGAAATTAGGGTAGAAAGATCCCCTGTCAAAATCTGATGCGAATCGCAGGTTAAAGTGTTTTCCGATTTTCTTTTCTTTTCCTGTAACTGGGAATAAATTCCGCGTTACGTGCGGATGACGCTGAAGGTGTGAAGCTAGTAACCCCTAACAAATTATACAACAATTTTTCTCCAACCCAGTTTCCAGGAATTAGGGTAGAAAGATCCCCTGTTAAAATCTGATGCGATCGCAGGTGAAAGTGTTTTCCAATTTTCTTTTCTTTTCCTTTCCTCCAGGAATAAATTTCGCGTTACGTGCGGATATCCCTGAAGGTGCGAAGCTAGTAACCCCTAACAAATTATACAACAATTTTTCTCCAACCCAGTTTCCAGGAATTAGTGTAGAAAAATCCCCTGTGAAAATCTGATGCGCTCGCACGTGAAAGTGTTTTCCGATTTTCTTTTCTTTTCCTTTCCTCCGGGAATAAATTCCGCGTTACGTGCGGATATCGCTGAAGGTGCGAAGCTAGTAACCCCTAACAAATTATATAACAATTTTTCTTCAACCCCGTTTCCAGGAATTAGCGTAGAAAGATGGCCCGTCAAAATCTGATGCGATCGCACAGCTGTACCGGAATAGAAAAAGTTGCAAGCAATATTCTAAATACATAACAAAGGGAAGAACACTTGTATTTGAAGCGGTTGCTCGCCGGAAAGCTCGATGCCAAGCTCGTAAAAATCGTCGGGGAACGCAAGCCCATCTGAAATTCAATGAGTTTTATTTCAATAAAATGCAAATTTTCGGCCATCACTTCCGAGGGACGTTGCGCTGTCCCAGGTGTTTAACGATTAATCATGAATGGCAAGCTTTGTTTAAAGATTATTCGACACTTTGTCGTTCAATGTCTCGCGCGCATTTAAATGACAATGTGTCGTCGGACAATGCGTCGGGAAGGGGACAGGCATTCCTGGGAAGGCAAAACGAAAAGGAAAAATGGCGAAGGCAAGGCGCACCGGAAATGGGAGTCGCCATTGCACGGTTACATAAATTCGTCCGCGGCGTTGCATGCTCGCCCGCGAGAATGCCGACGAGAATGTATCGCCGGCCGCACAATCGTGTGGGTGAACCTGTTGAACATAATTGGCGCCCCCGTTATTATTAGCTAATATATTTTTCCACGGGGGATATTATTTATAACCCCGGCCCCGCGAGTTTACACGATAGGCGACAACAGTTTAACCGCCTAATACAATTCCACGGTCTCGTTTCGACTCTCGCCCTTTTATCACGCGCAAGACTCGACTGTAAAATGGTCGATCTCGATAAAGTTAATAGGAACAACCCCTTTTGCAGCGTCATGGTCAATTTCACGCGAAGCAGACGTCCGTTTTCAACTATGATTTTGTTACGCGAATCGTTCAAACACATCCGGTACAGTTAGTTCGTACACGCGTCGATCGAATGAGAGATAAAGCTTTTACCCTTCGATTAAATGTCGATTTTATTCGGACGATGCGGAGATGTCACGACTATTTATACCGTCCGTAAAATCTTGATTATCGATCGAAGGTGATCAGGGCGGATGGTGAATTCGAAATCAATTGGACACGGATCCATATTTACCAGCGTGTCCGTCGCAACAATGGACATTTACATCGAACATAAATTATTAAACAGTTCAGCCGCGAAAATCGATCTCGTTTCTTAAAAAACGAAGCCGACAAGCTTCCGACGGACTCAATGTATTCCTGCGTCGTTCGAACATTTATCGGTACGAGCAACAATGTCTTCCTGTCAATGTCAATCTACATTAAGACATGACAGAACATGCCAATTCATTATCAAGTATTTCAATCTCAAACTGATGTTCACGCAGGTACACAATTGTTTTATATACTAGATTATAGAATCTGGAAACGATCGATTCGCTAAATTATTTTTTAATCTGACCGATGAGATTGAAATCGTTCTCTCGGACACGGTGTTCCACATTTTCTTAATGCGAAGTTGCCCGAACAATTACGAGGGACGTTATTACATCTCGTAAAAACAAGAGACAAATTGATTTCCCGATGCAAAATACTCCGCCGAACGAAAAGAAAGTATATACATCATAAACGTCCGCTTAAGTCCTTATTATCTTGTCCTCCCAAACGTTCAACCGCAATGAACGCATCAGGATCTAGTTATTACAATTACATGACCGAAGTAACGCCCACGCGTGACAGCCGACACCTCGTACGTCGCGATTAAAAAAGAATTAACTGAAAATTATGCAACGTCCCGACCAGAGAGAGAGAGAGAGAGAGAGAGAGAGAGAGAGAGAGAGAGAGAAAAGGCGAGAACACGAGCGCACAGCTCGCTCGTTAAAAGAGGAAAGCTGGAAACCGCGAAAGTGTCGGGGACGGCAGTTGGATTTATATTTTGAAGAAGTTCGTGTAACTGTCCGCGAGCAGGGATCGTATAGAAATCGACGGGCACGGCGAAAATGCACGAGTGAGAAATAACGGGAAAACACGTGCGTGCAACACGGCCGCGGTATCGATCCGGGCGATCGCAGAGACCGCTACCTTGCCAATTACTTAATCGTGATTCGTACAAAAGCGGCGTCGAAAGGATGGGGCCGATAACGAACGGCTTAGACTCGACTCGAACGGTAACAAGCGGCGACCCCTTATCCTAATTCGCGGTTCCTGCGCCCCTGATTTTATCCAAAAGATGCAACATTGCAACAAAGACAGCGTCCACTCGATCAATGGACGCAGCAATTTTTGCATTTATACGTGACGCTCAAATTTTCCAAAGCTACATGATAATACAATCTTTTTCTGAGTCCATATAACGATTCTAACCAATACACAATTTTTTTCCTTGGTCCCAATTCTTTTTTCAAGAAGCCTACAATTTTTCCATGGACCCTAATACTTTTATTAGAAACACTACAATTTTTTCGCAGGTCCTAATACAATTTTAGGAACCCTACAATTTGTCCATAAGTCCTAGGGGATGTCTTTCATGCATCCTACAATTTTCTCATTACTCCCAATATTTTTTTACAGAATCCATAATCTTTTCCGATCGACGGACGCAACAATTTTTGCATTTATACGTGACGGTCAAATTTTCCGGGGCTACGTGATAATACAAATTTTTTCTGGGTTCCTATAACGATTTTAACCAATCCACAATTTTTTTCCTGGTTCCCAATTCTTTTTTCACGAAGCCTACAATTTTTCCATGGACTCTAATACTTTTATTAGAAACACTACAATTTTTTCGCAGGTCCTAATACAATTTTAGGAACCCTAAAATTTGTGCATAAGTCCTAGGGGATGTCTTTCGTGCATCCTACAATTTCCTCACAACTCCCAATATTTTTTTGCCGAATCCATAATCTTTTCCGTGGGCCTCGAAATTTTTGTATGGCCCCCGTAATTTTTTCGCGAGTTCAATATTACGTTACGACAACAACTGTAATTACTATAATTTTTTGAAAACACTAGACACTGTACTCAAGATGCCTATCGCACGATACAGCCCCGGCAGGGTGAGATAAAGTCCACAGACTATAGATTAGACGCTGGTACGCACGGCCGTCGAAGTGTGAAACTCAAGCCGGCAATTCTGGATCAGTCTGTAGCAATTTTTTCTCGCCGGCCGAAACTCCGACATTATTATACATATTTAGCCGGACACCGGCCACGCGACTTGCGCAAGCCGAGACACTTCTCTAAAAAAGAGACCACGGACGAAGCAACGGCCCCGGGAGAGTTTAATGGGGCCTCATTTTCCTAATCATACGCCTTCGACCGCTTCCGGCGTAATCGTTTCAACCCCCTTTGTTCGCGATGTGTCGCCTCGCCGCGCCGTTGCGAAATATGATTTACGCCCCGGTGCCGGGGCCCGCCATTAGTCCGCGATTTAACCGTGAACCATTAATCTCGTTTCCCGCTCGGTGTGGCCGCTTTAATCTCGCTGCTCGAGAGCTAATATTTGATTATCGGCCTGCACCCGACCGCCGTCGTGGCCATTTTCGACGGACCAGCCCGCGAACCAAGAGGGAGAGGGAGAGAGAGAGCGAGGGAGAGAGACGTCGAGCTTTCCTTTGAGCATGCACAAGCTTTTCATCGTTGTCATCGAAGCTTCTTCACTCCGCCGTCGTCCGTGCAACTCAATTAGCCACCGAAGTGCTTCTGGTATTTATGGGAGTCGCAAAAAGTCTCCATACACCCTTCAACCCTCGCAAGATGAACACTCACCTGACAATATCATGCTAGCTGTGGTTAAATTTATTCTAAATTCTACGTGCTGCAATCCTTTTCAAATTGAATCTTTCCAGTGCATTGGAAAACAAATAAATTCAATTAAATTCTTCATGTAGTTTAAACCTAGGTATTTTCTTTTCAAATCAACGTTAATCTTTTCGACATCGAGCTGTATCTTATTGGCACAACATTATTATCAGTGAGAAACGCATTACTAATAATAGAGGCCGAAAAAAAAATGAAATGAAATGAAATGAATATCAGGAGAATACATACATTTTTCAAGCCACGGCCGACAGTTTTGTGAATTTGGAACAAGCATTTCGGAATTGAATGGAAAATTTGCGTCGCGAAAGTGGTGCACGAATGAATCAGAGGGAACGAATGTAGCCCGCACGTTCCATTACACAACAGATTGTTGCTATTTGCAATTAATCGTGCACTCGTTGCGCAATTGCTAACGCTGGTTCACAGCAGAAATATTTACGATTTCAGAGGTTGTTCGCAGGAGAATCTCGTCGCACGATTCCCCGAATAAGAGCTCTAAATATTTCGCCGAACACAAATTAGAAAATTCCACGTCGGATAATTCGTATATTAAAACATACAATGCATACGTTGAAAGACTAGCTAGTTAAAACTAGCTTGATCATTTTAAAACTACTGAAATCACGAAAAATGTTTTCGATTGAACCGCACATTGTGGACCGAAAATTGTACAAAATCGGAATAAATCTGAACGGAGCTATCGAGGATAAATCGAACGAGTTGCAGAACTAGCAACAATAGCCGAACCATTTCTATTTAGAATTGGTAGAGCGCAGTCTGAGCCGTCGACACATGTATCTCAGCGCGCGTTACCATTTCGTTGAAGCATCCGCGGCGTCGAGTCATCGTATTTTCGCTTCTGCCGGTTGACAAACGAATATCCGAGCGTCTCGGTGCCTGTCAAAACTCTCAGGTGGCCAGAACATATTTCATCCGTCGTCAGCGGATGATTCACGGGGGCCTCTGATATGTATACCGGTGAACGATGATTCGCATCCGTTGAACGGCGCGAGCCCAGACACGCGACACCGTTTCGCGAATAATTTTACGGTGGTCCCCTCTTGTTGCCCTCTCGCGACGCTGACCCAGAAAACGGACGTCTTCTTGGCGTTAGCTTTTTTCGGATTTATGTCGCTCCAATTTCGAACGATCCGGCCGCCGTGTCGTTTCTCAATGGCCACTTTGCTCCATACGACGACACGGTCCCGCGTCGTTAGCCTAACACGAGCGTACGCTCCGCGCGTCCTTCTGCCAGCCGCGAGGCGACGTTGGCAGCGAGCGGACGCGACCTTCGCACCACTGACAATGACAACAAAAAACCTCGGAATAATAGCGGTTTAAAGTAATAGGTTGCTCGTCAATTTTTAAATATTTATGATTTGGCGTACGCTGTATCGGCTATTTCCACGGTGACTCGGTTATGACATTTTGCAAGAGAAATGAATTATTTTCGCTAACACTGCAGCGTCCAGAATTTGTGACGAGACTAAGGATTTGACTGAGGGTCTTAACGCAAAATATAAATGTTCCTTGTCAACTGCAAGACATCGGAACAACACAGAAGACTCGTTTTGAATGATCTTAGTGGAAATAATATATTAGGCTAGTCTAGTTAATATTTTAAAGCACACCAGTAGGCTTGTAGTATAATTCACAGATTAGTCACTTCAAGTTTCAATCCATATGCACATGTTGATTTGAGACATTCAATCTCATTTTCGAAGTTCATTTACGCCACTGTATTTTGTAAGAGTTCCAACAAGGAAAGTTTCTGGTGCAGATGCAGTTTCTGATAGAACGTGCAGAAGATGGTTTTGAAAAATTTGAAGCAGGTGATTTCGACCTTAGCGTCGAGCCACGTTCAGGACGGCCATCTTTGATCGATGACGACATTATCAAGACTATGATACAGCAGGATCCCTTTTTGACAACATCGGAGATTGCAGAGAAGCTGAGTTCAACTCAACAAGCCATATTATTAAATGTACGAAAATTGTGTTATTTTCTTTCAATTAAAAAATCCGGTAGTCTCCGGTAGTCTCCGGTAGACCTAAAATATTGCTTTTTGATAACGAGAAGAATGTCCAAGCAATTACATACTTGAAAAATACGATCCAACTTTGAATATTGGAAACACGTAGTTGAAGTAAGTGGAGCGAACGAATTATTTGTGGAGCAATCGACTTTTTAAATGTTTCTCCTAGAACCGCGCGAACGGGATATTAATTTAATTTTCCGTGCCGACCGAACGATCTATAATTTCCCGATAATAACAATCATTCTTCGCAATCGCTCTCAAGGTGAAATTGATTAAACCTCCCGAGCACATCAAAGTCGAGATCGCCAGGCACGCAATATTAAATTTCTCCTGGCAAACACGCGAAAGGTTAAAATTGCATTCGATAGCGACGCTTGTAAGCGTGTCGGGAAAAATTCGAATCTGCATAAACACCGGCCCGCGCCGACACAATACCGAAAGCCCGCCGTGGCAGCAGCAGCAGCAGCAGCACGTGATCGGTTAAAAGGGGTTAAAAATCCGATCGGAGAAGAAAGTATCGATCACGGACGCGTCCCGAATGTCGGGTTTAATTCGCGCACGACCAGCCCCGGCAGGATAAAAATATTAATTACCAAGATTAACTAAGTGGACGGAACACCTGCAGAAAGTAGGGGACCGAGTCTCGTATTCCCCCCCCCCCCCCCCCCCCCCCCCCGTGATCGTTTCGCGACTGCGCTCCGCGGTTCATTAGCACGCCACGCCGCGCTCGTTGCACGCTTGAAATTGATATGCAACGCGGTGCAACGACACCGCCGCCGATGACCAATCACTTTTGCGGGGATTCGTTCCGCGTCTCCGTACCTGCCCTCCATTTGCCCCACCCCACCCCCCTTTTCTCCGATTAATTGTACCTCGACGACGACCTTATCGAAGGGCACAGATTTCTACGAACTAATATTCTAATCGAATTTCTACCACGTAGACTGAGGTGGCATGTGCGACAATAAGATAAAACCTAGTTTTAGTTAACCACACTCTGTTTGTTCATGCGAAGTTTATTTTGCGAAGATACTATTTACAAGAAATATTTGTGAAAGAAGTGAAGAAAAACATGGAAGGGTGATCATGGATCGCAGAAGAACTGACGGTGACCGAACAACTGTTCTCGTCCGTGTTGAACCAATTGTGAGTAATGCCACCACCGATTTTTCTTTTTTTCTTTAGGGTTCCCCTTGAGTTTGCTTGGTCCAGTACCTGGGGAGTTCCAATTTCCCTTTGACCCGGATATCCGGTGAGCAGAAGGGGGATTACTTGATTCTTTGTTGGGGTGTGGGATTTGGGGACATGAGTGGGATTATAGGAAATGTTTCAAAAAACCTATGTGCATATACATGCCACCACCGACGCCTTCGAAAATTTCTGAACAGAGTCTAATAAATATGTATGTGGTTAATTTCCTTTAAACCGAAATAAAATTCTATTTGGGCGTTGTTAATGTTACAGCTAGTGAAGAACGTATACGCGTACAATAGATACAAATTTTCTTCTTTCTTTAAAGAAATTACGAATTACAAAACAGTTCTAGTCACTGAAATTGTAAAATAAATCGCAGTGCAAGGGGTTAAAGTCTCCGGCACAAAATCCGCCAACATTTCCGAATCGGTGGATCTCCGACGATCGCGAGGATATTTATGCCTCACCCCTACAAAACGGACGAACATGTGAGCCACTAAATCACAGAGGCTTCAGAAGGATTCTGGCCCGTTGAAAGCGAAAAATCCGAGAATTTATCGAAAGATCGACGCGGTCGTGTGACGGGGCCGGGAGCCCGGGAGACAGCTACCGGTATTTATTAGGTGAATACGGCTTTGATATCCTCGTTTGTCATCCGGGGGCCCCCGTCGGCCGATCTCGACGCAGGTGCAACCGCGCGCCGGTTGAAAAAAAAAAACGGCGCAGCGCCGTTGCAGTCCTAGCCGTTGCACAAGCTTCTCCTCCAGGTCGGTATGCGCGCGCTCTCTTTACTCTCTAGGTGTCGCGGTCTCGCCGTAGATTCAAGGTCAACGCCGATGTAGACGAGGATCGGGAGTAGCTCGGGGAGAGGTCGTCGCCTCGATCCTGATTAATGGCTTTCACGATCGAGCCCGCGTCGCGCTGCGAGACGCTCCGGGGCTTGGTTACGTATCGTCGCCTAAGCCTAAGTGCATCGACTCGGGCGAACATACTGCTCCGGATGCATCCCCCGTGACGGCAACGGGGACGGGGCTTTGACGCGCCGCCATTGTGCTCGCATGTCGAGATTTGGGGAATCGATATTGAAGAGTCCTTTAAACGTTCCAAGAGAGAGAGCAAGACTTTCGTTTTACGACCAGAGTCAATGCAATTGGAAACAATGGAAACGTTAACAAACATTGGAAAGATTAACCTCTTTACAATAATCACATTAGATTTGAAAAGAGTTGAAACGAGCAATGAACGTAACTGTTTCACTTCTGTTAGAGTCAGAAACAATACAACAATGTTTCCAAATACTTTTAATCTCTTCACAGTTTTTTGGCCACCATTTTTGCCCACCACCATTTTTGTTCTAACCCTTCCGGTACTAGCACTCTGTCCGCCGTGACAATCTCGCTTTATATGCACGTCATAAATGCACACATAACGTGCGGTCAGTCCTCTTTTGTACGAAGATTTTCCTAAGAACTGGGCTCAATGAAACGATGTTTCTTCTAACAAGTGTCGTCTACAGTTTTAATATTAAAAGACACATGGATGCCGGATATATCCGGCGTTCGTACTGAAAGAGTTAAATAATAATAGTGTTATGGAGACGTTCTCCACGTCCATTTCGATTAGTTCTAATCTCTTTTCTGGGAACGAAAAGCGTCCCAACAGGCCCCTTTTATTAATGGAAGGCACTGTACGCCTTCTTTATATGAAAATCTTTAGACACACCCTTCTGGCATCCGTTAATTAATACTACTACGTTAACTAATACTTACTAGGTTCATATGTAGTTCAAACAACTACATTTGCAATTATCTTAATTCAGAATATATTTGTTTGTTAACTCGCGTAATCTACAACCCTCAATTATTGCCTACTATCCTAATCTAATAGTTGAACGTTCCCACACGATACAATCTTACCTCTCGTATCGTATCAATTAAATTATACGTAAGTTACGAGGCTTACTAACCATAAATTCGAATCAACAAAGATTTGAAAATTGAGAACAAATTGAAACCATATTCCGGGGGTAACAACCCCCTCGCCGGCATATCGTAACAATAGCACCACCAAAGAAATTGTAATTCAACAACCTAGTTCCCAAAAAGAAGGGTACCTCGTACCCACATACACGCGCATGTTCAAGAAGACGGCCGGTTTTTTCGGCGTAACCGTGGCGGACTGTGATCGTCTGCGTGCCCGAAACGAGGTGAACAACTATGGCGACCGGGTGGGTGTATCTCAGGTTTCCTCGGCGGCAATAACCGACGGTGGTTGGCTCCGATGAATGAAATTGCGAAAGAAATCGCGAGCCAACGGGGAACGGAGAGGGGATCCCGATTCAGGTTGCGATAGGGTGGCGCGGCGGCGGCTTCCTTATCGCCGGGCCCCAGGTGTTGGACATTCGGTAGTCGGCGATCGTAAATCAATACACCGTGCCGGACGACCGTCGTTGGACACGAACCTAAATGAATATTTCGTGCCGGCCGCTCGGGATCCTGATTAATGCGATTCGTGGCATGACCGCGCGGCGTAAACTCGATCCTGATTAATACTGTTTACAGCCTCGCGAGATCCCGAAACCCATTAATCAGGATCGAGTGACGACCTCTTCGTGCCTGCCCGGGCTACTCCTCTCTCGCGGCCTCTCTCACGCGGAGCGGGGAGAAAGTGTCCATTAATGTTGCCTCTCTGCGTAAGTGTCCGGTGGATCGCGAGCTTTAACAGCGAGATTCCCCTTCAAGCGAGATTCGCCGGTATTCTCGAGAGCGCAGGGCCGTCCCTGTCCTACCGACGCCCCGGGCACGGTGCCCGAAGCTGGCATGGATCACGAGCATTCGACAGATCCCGATCTGTCGAAATCGGGAGCACCGAGGACACGCCCACTCGGGGCATTCTGCGGGCTAGATCTTTCTGTGATGTCATTTAGCTCGAGGTCGTACCCCCGGAGGCGATTACTCGCGTACTTTCACCGGTTTCTATCCGCGGGATTCCGCGCTGGGAATTATGTTCTTTGTAAAATGTTCTGTCGTTAAAGGAGGAATTTATTAGAGTACTCGGAGCATTGTTCTGGCTTCGTTCGCCTCGGGAGCAACAAAGCCACGCCCACTACGAGGAAGCCACGCCCGCTATGGAGGGGGCACGTTAGATCCTTTCTATGACATTATTAGTTTTAAAGCATTACTCTTGGAGGCAATTGCTAGTGCTCTCAGGGCAACAGCCCTTTTCTGTTGTGCACTTTCACCGGTGGATCCTTCTCAGACGCTAGATTCTTATTACAATGATACTTTCAACGAAAAGAGATGAACGTAGAGTAGAAAGTCATTCTGTTTGTTAGATTTGTATAGAATATACATAGTCCAGGCAGGGATAGAGCAGGGATTGTTGTGTGGAGCGTTCTCCCGACTTCGTTGACCTTGAGAGCAACAAAGCCACGCCCACTGCAGCAAGTCTTAGGACAAATAAAAGCYTSAAAAACATTTCGAAATTTTGGCTGGGCCTGCAAAATACTTTGGAGCCCCGGAGAATAATGTTCGGGCTCAAAAAATAGTTTGATTCGTGAAACCAGGGTCGAGAACAAGGTCGAGTTTCGAAGGAAAGGCAGAGATGTCGGGGAAATATGAAATTGGGGATTGCTTGGGGCCTACGAAGATCACGATGCGGCCCTGTCACACCGCCACGGAATTCTCGTAACATCGGATTTCCAAGTTCGCGGCTTGCACCTCGGTTAATGGTTGAATCATGTCGGACGGCTGGGAACTTTTGAGGAGCGGAGATTTATTTATCGGAATGCGCGAGTACGATCGGCAAGTGTCCCTGCCATCGGTGTTGATTTAACTGTGCGCGCGGGACGGCGGTGACGAAGGCTTACTATAATAAAATTCCCATCATCTTCTACCATATTCCCCCTATTACCAAAAGATCTTGTTCGGTCGAAGAGATCGAAGACATGGCCTCGATCGTAAATCATGCTAGCGAATCATTGAAAGAACCGCCGGTACCTGATCCCTCAATTGATAAAACCGAATTATTGTACGCATTAATTTCGTTGATCGAACGATAACATTTTTGAACTCGGCCTCTGCTGGAAGTTGTTTTAATAGGAAGATAATTAGCCTCGAATCGGCATTACAAATTTTCTACTCGCGGTACCGAACGTTTTATCGGAGGACGGTGGCCACCGTTGAAATAGTCGTTGTAACCGATGTTTTTACATTAAAACGATAACATCGCGCATAGGTGTAATCGTATTAAAATTAATACCGATCCGACCGACCGGTGGAAATATTACCGGATTTTTCGTATCGCCTTCATAAATATGCATCGAACGATTCGCATGTTAATGGACTGCCGCTGGAGTTGTGAAAAATCGTTTCTTGTTATCCTTGATAATGATCCTTTTATGATAATGAGCGCGATAGTAATGACTGTATTACGGTCGCCGTTCGGTGTCACCGGCCGGAATTCTCGCTAATTTATTATTCATTTCTGCGAACTCGAATCTATTACAACGATTTCGCCCGTCAAACGGCCACGGTAAACACTGTCTTAATCCGATTTCGTATTTCAGATAGAAACTGTTGCAACCGCGCCGTGTCCATTGCACTCAACGTTATTGAAAGTCCCGTGTCATTATGCTCGCCGGGAATAACTGTCCGGCCGTCATTCGTACTGCTTCAGTTCTTTCAAAAATGTTTCATATACTTCGTTCGAACTTCAATGCACAGCGACTTGTCCCCATTCGGAGAAATCTGTATCAGTATGTTAGCGTCTGGACTCAGGTCTGAAGACAGTTTTATACTGTTGCGATCACCCAGGACGCAGGTACAGGACGTATGCAAATTTCCGTTGTTTATAGTTGATTTCCTGAGATAGTAGTTCGTGTTCGCAGAAATCAGTTTTATTAAACTCTCTCTCTATCTGTCTTTTACTGTTCTTAATGTCACTCGTAACGAAATATGAAAAGCCTGGAGTTAAATAAGATTGTAGATGAAAGTTATTCGTGGTTATACGAAGTATTTTTCATACATAGTTTCGTGAAAGTGTCCGTCTACGTTGATGGAGTTCATTCGATTTAGTGTTATCGATTTTTATCAGTCGCAGCCGATTGAAGTAAAGTTTGAAACTCGATGGTAATTACATTTATTTTAGATTCGGGCTGTTAGAAGGCTAATATGAAATTATATCGAATCAGCTCTATTCTTGTCCGATTTTTCTGTGACAAGTGAAATAACCCAGTTTTGGTCAGACACGAACGAAACGCTGCTGATCGATTCGAGAGCTGTGCCCGTAAAAATAGTAACATTCGAGTGGCCTAATATTTACTCGAGGTTCTCAGTGAACACTACATATTACGGATAATTTTTAATTATTCCCAGAAGTTAAACAAAAATGTACCTTCTTTCTTGATAATTTCAATATTCTTTTCTATCGAATTCTTCGAATGTCTGGCACAGTTTCCTGTTTCAATGAGTCAGTTTAGTTGTTCGCTTCCTGTAAATCGTTGTCGACGCTTTCTGTTTTGCTGTTCAAGAAATTACGAATGACTCGAAAAAGAAAAGCAAATTCGAATCGATGTGACCGCAAAACAAGTAGCAAGTGCAAGGGGTTAAATCGAGTTGCGAGGAGTTAGGAGGTTGCAGAAGGCAGAGGATTTCTCGCGGCGGGACGATCGGTAACGCGTCCTGGGCCGTTCGGATCGTCGTGGATCGTCCTCGTGGAACGATCGGTATCGCGACGCGTCGGGATGTCTGCCGTTCCGGCGCAATTTTACAGCTGTCCTTCGCGAACGACGGTGTCGGCGGCGTCCCGTCGCGGTCGTTTTCTCGGCCGTTCGCTCTCGCTGCCGTGGCGAATCGATTTCACGAGGTGCGTGCCCGCGAGTCGAACAATGTTGTCTCCGCGGCGACACGCAAACCGGCCCGGCCATTTCGCGCATTTGTCAGTTTTAAAAGGGACAGGGAATTCGGCCGAGACGATCCCCCCTCTCTCTCTCTCTCTCTCTCTCTTTCTCTCGTCCGTCCAGCTTCCTCGGGTTTCGCCAGGGCTATATTTAGGCGATCGACTTATTTACGGACAAAGGTCGATGCAACTTTAGGCGAGGCGGAAAAAAAAATTGATCGCCGTAGTGAGATATTAAACGCAGCCTTCCGTTCGCGGAATCTGACGAGGTTAATCGAACGGGTTAACCGAAACGACAAGTAGAATTGCTGGTTCGGTGGAACGGTGAAGCCTTAGGGATGCGACACTGATAGCTCGAGCGGCGATCAAAGCGCAGTTATTTTGGAGAATGAATCAGTCGTTTGATTGCAACGAAATGGCAACGACAACTTTATTTTATGGCACCACTGTTGTACGCAAATCTGCCGGCGTCGTTGGAATTGTTAAAGGAGAGCGCAGTTTCGTGTGGTTTCTCACGATCGGTACAGTCGATTTTACATTGACTACTTTCCTCGTTGTGAGTTAAAACAATTTACGAGAGCAGTGTACAATTCTCATCCGATTGAAATTGTTAATAGAAGAAGAGGAAAGAAGAAGCGCGGGCTAATCACTTCTACTTTTTGTTAGGATAATCCTACCTCATTGTCTTCTGCTATAATGTTCACGTGTTCGCAAGCTCGACTGGCAAAAAGTGGTTCGACGACCCGCGCGAATTAACCCTTTGCACCCGAAGCTACTTGAACTCTAAAACGAAATATTTCTTCCGACCCAGTATATTTCCCTTCCATATATTTTCTTTGTCGTGTTATACATTTGAAAATGCTGCAATTGACTGGTACAATAAACTAGTTTGACTGGTGTTCAGTGATTTATTAAATACGAACAAATTTGATAATGTAAAAGATACTTTGAATAATGGTACAGCAATTTTTATTGGCGCCTTAAAGCAAGGGTTAACTGCTCATCTGACTTTTTCCAAGGCTGCTCGAGATTTCTCGCGATTACTGTCGGCCGAAAGTGAATTATGTCACTTTCGGCGCGGAATCGCTTATGGTTACGGGGCCCGACTCTGCCCGTTCTCGGCTGGACATATCCCCCTTTCGATAATCCCCTAACGATCGACGGGAGTTTCCCAATGCGAAGTCGGTCGAGCGTGCCGAGCGGAGCGGAGCCGAGCCGAGTCCGCGCGCGAAAAGATCGCCGGGGTTTTTTGCGCCTCCGCGATTACACGTTGCGAAAACAATGACTGCTCGGACACATCGGTGCCGGGAGAACAATAATCGGTCGCAACCGGGCACCGGATCGGCGACCGATCGGCTTTCACTGATATCTCTATTCCCCACCCGTGCTTTATTCTTCGGTCGTTATTACCATACGCTTCGAGCGGAATGACTTTTTCTCGCGAACGAGACGGGTAGCTCGTTACGTTTCGCGTTGTTCCGCTCGCGCCGAGGCCCGACTCCGTTCCCAAGCTCGCCTGGCACCGGTCCGTAACTCACACATTGTCCGATTCTTTATTGTACAGGCCGGTTCATAATTCGTGACGACGCCGATTTTCTTTTTTTCCCCGCCGTTTACCCCGGGGATAAAAATCCGTTTTTATGGCGGCCGCGTTCGGGTAAAACAAATTTCGTTATTAATGGGCCGGGGCAAGGCTAGCTCGGTTTAGCGTCGGCAATGTCGCACGGACCGCTTCATAATTCCTGCTGTCGATTTTCGTGCTCGAAGCAATTTGTGCCTGCCGATAAAAATGCATTTTTACGCCGGTCCGTTCGGTGAAACAATCTCCGTTATTAATGTACCGAGGTGAGACTAGTTTCGTTTTGCGTCAACTTTGTTCTACAGGCTGTTTCATAATGTCTACAGCCGAGTCGCGCGCTAGAAACGATTTATGTTCGGAGAGAAACATGAATTTTTGCGGTGGTCCGCTCGGTGGAACGTGTGGAGTGGAACAATTTTTCTGATTAATTTGTCTATAAAGTAACTTGTCTATAAATTACTTTGTCTATAAGAATAAATGCAGTTTAAACCGTGCTTTATTCTGCAAATTATTTCATAATTCGCGGGTGACGATTTTCATAGCCAACGCAACATTTGTTGGAAGATAAAAAGTGTACAGGTTCAGTGAATGTGATTTATATAGTGCTTCAGGATAAGTCTAGTTTAATTTACGATATTGTACATACAGATATTTTAATTTCGTTGTTTTCTCTCAATTCTTGGTTCGACCTGAAGTATAATAACAAATTTCTTTATGAAGCGATGCAAGCTTTAGTGTTTCATTTGTTTGTACATGCGTATAGTGAGACTATTGTAAGAGCGTTTGTAGTTAAAAAATTATTCGACGGTGCAGGAACTTTCGCCGAGAGTTCACGGTGGAAAATGATTCGTTGAAAAGCGTTTTCCCGGTACTATGGAACACCCTGTATAGTCCGGGCACGATCCCCTGGCAGTTTTGACGCGTTCGATTGTGTGCGCGCCGTGTGTTACACGTTCACGATTCAGCCGACCCTGGTAGCCACAAGTGGTTTCGAACTTTCGAAGTTACATTAGTCAATGCGGACGTTCTAGGCGGATGAAGGATTATGATTAAGCGGTTGCTCCCTATTAACGCATTGTTGACCGACCGCGAGAAAGTTGGTGGACCTAATAGGCCCGTTCGCGCACAGGACGCAACCATTCCCTGTCGTTATCTCCCAAGGGAACTGCTCGGCGTTCGTAACTGCAACAATCAAATCGTCATCTAATTACTAGACTGATCAAACCGTAGTTCGATCAAATTAACCCTTTGCACTCGAGTGGTGACTCTGAAGCACCGCTAGAAATTGTTGTGGCATTATTTCAAAGAAATTACAAAGAATATTACAAAATATTTGTTACATTACAAAATTTGTGTTTAATAGATCCATAAACATTTCAATATTATATGTTGAAATCGGATCAGTTCTCAAACCGTAAGTCAAACCGTAGTCCGATCAAATTAACCCTTTGCACTCGAGTGGTGACTCTGAAGCACCGCTAGAAATTGTTGTGGCATTATTTCAAAGAAATTACAAAGAACATTACAAAATATTTGTTACATTACAAAATTTGTGTTTAATAGATCACTAAACATTTCAATATTATATGTTCAAATCGGATCAGTTCCGTATGAATAAAATGAAAATATTGTAAGACGGAGGAAGAATTTAGTTTTAGATTGAAAACAGCGCCGAGTGCAAAGGGTTAAAATTGCGTTGGAAATGTTGAAACTCTTCCTCACGAAACAGTAAAAATTGTTAGGCTAATCTGAATTACAGTCGCGTCGGTAATGTTCAAACCGTTACCCTAAAGGCTGCCAGTGAATATTCAAGAATCGGTTCGTTATAAACACTTTATCTACCTATTAATATTCTTCTCAATAATTATGATGTTCCAAATGGAAGCTCGAAAATGTTCTTTCACACAATAATCCCGAAGGAGATTATTAGATATTTTTATTCAGGGGTGAGTTGTAGGTTTATGATTAAAGTTGCTGTCAATTTCAAAGGATTCGTTTAAAAAGTCCTCAGCCGTGGAAAACAATTATTGAATAATCACAGGTAGACAATGTGTTAATTTTTCGCGAACCGTTCAAGCTTTCCTCGGCGTGAAATCCTCGCGAAGAGGCCGGTTCCGAGAAGACGGGAATTTCGTCGGCCGGTAGACGTATCGGCGACTTTGAGGGTGGCGGTTTAATTTCGCTCGGCCGGCTGTAAAACCGTGTCCGACTTGTATTGCAGCCGAGCCCCTCGAACGAGGAAAGGTCATCGCGGGGATACATCTCGGCAAACGGGAATGTGTCTGGTCTGCTAGTTAACCGGCGGCTCGCAAACATGGCAGTTCCATTCTGGCCGGTGCTCGCGGGGCTTCGACGAGGGTTGATCTGCCGCACGGTGGCTTCCCGCCATCATGCCGATGATTGCGCCACCGCCGAAAGGGAACTCGTTCCAACCAGTTGATGACCTTCCCCCTTGGCACGCTCTTTCGGGACTTCTTCCACGCTTTGAATGCAAAGTACAACGACCAGCCTAGCAAAATCAAAGAGAACGGGGAGCTTCGACGCTGTTCAAATACGCGCGGGAATTTTTTAAAGCTCAACCAAAAAGCGAAAAAGGGTTCCAGGGTTTCCCTGCGATATTAACTCCACTCTATGAACTTTATTCTCTATTTTACTTCAGAACAAAATGTTTCCATTTGGCAGAGTTATTCATTGTTTTGTTGGCGCGTGGATGGATGGCCGCCATTGCCGAGAAAAATTGGAACTTCAGAAATGATGTTTTTATCCTTAGAAACCGGAAGATATTATCTAAACCATAGTACAAAATCTTTAAGAAATTCAATGTTTCGTAGAAATAGCAGCAGCTTGTACGTTAATAATAAACGGGTTTGATTTATACATATGTTTGTAATATTGACGAAAGAAAAATTTATTTCGCTTGCAAACAATTTTCACAATTTCCGTTTTTCGTGGGAGAAAAGATTTTCGTCGTTTTGACTGGATATTTAATTCCAGTGTTAATAAATCGTGTATAAATACCGTGATAGATGGTTCGCTAATGTTATACGAAGAAATGGCGTCTGGAGCAGCCGTAATCTCTCGAATTAGGGGCACGGTCGTGCGTGAGGATCGGGATCGATGACGACGGAAAGAACTCGATCCGGAGAGGAAGGCGTTTCACGGTAGGCAATCGCTTAGAAATCCGGCGGAACATGAGCACGCCAACAATGGAACATTGTACGCTAATGTCGCGCGCGGACATAATTACGCCCGAGATATCGTGATATCCTTGCTTCGTGCGTGGGTGAAAATCGTGTCATTAGTCAGTCGGTACAGCAACGCCATTAGACACGGTCCGTTAATTGCAGAAAACCGACACGCGGGGCTTTGACAGTGTCCGCGGATGATCCAGTTGGATTACTCGGCGATCCTCGCGGATACCTAGATCGTGCAAGATTAAGGCGCCTACCGGCCCGTTTCCGCGTCTTATAGATCATGCGCTTTTGTTGCTGTTCTCGTGCTGCGACTCGCGAGATTAGGCCTCTAATTTACCGTCGCTTGCATTAGTCAACATTTAAGTACCACTATCAGGAAACGGTTCTGTCAGCGAAACCGTTCGTCTTCTTACATTAGCCTGGTGTGTTTGTCGGTTTGTGTTTTTCGCTTTGCGCTCCATGAATCATCATTTTAAATCAATCTCGTTGCTCGTATTCGAGGCTTGTTCGTTACAACGTGTTTTGACGAAGTTTGCTCGATTTTTATGGAATCGAGTTTGAGCCGAGTTCGAACGATTATTTTTGCAACAATATACAGGGTGAGGCTCCGGAAACCTGAACAACTCAGCTGCCGTTGGTGTTAGGAACGAATGCATCGGATGGAACTCGCTTGGTTTCCAGGGGACATTAATCTGATGTTAGTAGCTTTTTTGTAGGTGGACGCGCAAAGGACATATGAAGGTCAACTTGACTTTTTTAAGATGGAATGTCCCACTTTTTATACCATAGATCGATAGAGTATCAAAGTCTGAGTATAAAAGCGTTGACCTTCGTACGTCCTAAACATAATAGTTAACGAGATATTATACAAAGAAGAGAGAAAACTATTCCGATAATATCTCGTTCACTATTAAATTTAGGACACATGGAGGTCAATACAGTTTTACTCAGAATTCGATAGTCTATCGATTCGTGATACAAATAGTAGGTCTTTCCATTAAAAGAAATCAAGGTGACCTTGAAATCTCCTCTGTGCCTCCATCCAAGCAAAGAATGTTTGTGTCACAATATGCCTCCACTCCCCTCCACTTATTATGCACTTCGCTCGGCAGAGATTTTCATAAATTACTCAGGTACAGGTGAAGCGTACAGCGCGATTGAATGTTTATTTACATTCAACGACCCAAAACAAGAGATTACGAGACGTCGGAGATGAAGTAATATCAACACAACCACAGGCGGCAAGGAAGTGTGTATTATACAGGGATGGGGCAATAACTATGTCCACTTTGAATATTGCCGTTATTTATGATAATATTAAAAAAGTGTCGTACACAAAAACTTACACAGTATAGTACTTGTACATGGAAATGTATTAGGTCTACCGGAAAGTTCTGTTCGGTAGTGTCACTTCAAGTTTACACTGCTAAAACGATGGAAAGTATATACTACAATAAATATTACGAAACCTATGAAAATCGTGTTATTCTCTTTCAATTCAAAAACGGGCAGAACTTTCCGGTAGACCCGATACAATATTTTGCAATTTATTGTACGTTTCCGTCTGCTCGTTTCGCTTCAGAAATTGAGAAGAGGGAAGAGCAGCAATTCTACAGAGGATCTCCGTCGCGTCAATTAAAATCGATTTATTCTTCTCGAGAGGAAGATCCGCGATAATCCCTGTGGGAGCATCGCCGTCACGAAATTCCGCAGACTTGTCCGCGTTCCAACAAGACGAACACGTTTTCCGCGCCCGCGTCGATAAATTTCCGGCGGCCGTGCTGGAGCGAATATTTCATCGGGAAATCATACGTCTTCCCGGCCACTGAAATATCAAATCTTTTTCCGACGTGGATACGAACACGGATACTTAAAACAGACGTGTTACACGGCGATAAATCACCGGGTGCCCAGGAACTAATCGCCGGCGGTTCCAGACGGATGGAAGTTCGAAGGCTGGCGAAACCGGGGGATTAAATTTAAACACGGAGGCGGGGGGCCCGCCGATTGTCGGGACACGTGTGTTATATCACTCGGATTCCGCGGAGCCGTGTCCCGGCCGTGCTGAACCATTAACTTTTAACCCATTTCCATGAATCATCGGCACCATGCGTCTCTGCCGCGGCGTCTGCCAAGAATTCCGCAAGCTGACGCTCTTCCCCGGCCCCGGGGCTCCCTCAATCTGCGTCTCTAACTCAATTTTCCCGCTCGGGGATCCCGCGGATTCCTGGATCCGTCGAAACAACCCTCCCCTCCTCCCCCTCCCTCTCTGCCCTTGAGGGAGAGGGAGGGAGAGGGAACCCCCGGCGAAATCTCGAGGTTCCCGGCTGTAAATCATCCGGACTGGATTAGATCGTTCGAGCGGGATCGTGAAAAGTTCAGGCCGAACGGTAAATAAATAACGCGAGACCCCGCGAAACAAGATGGCCGACGGGAAAGCCGATGAGGTACACACTCGGTGAATAAATTTTACGTGATTAACGAGCCGACCGCTTAACAACCTGCATTCTGTTCTTGCTCGATGGCTGCGTCACGCTTCCGGCGATTTTTGAAACGATAGCGTTCGGAGCGGCCGGCTCCAAATGAGCTTCCCCCGTTTTTTTAGACGCTTTAAAAGAGGCTATCGAGCGCGGAGGTTAAGCTCCACTTTCATCTTTTAATTAAACACTCTCGATTTTATCCGCTGCAAAATTATCCGCTTCGATGGGCACTCGGCGAGTTGAAAATAGTAATATTCTCAAATTTCTTGTAATCTTTCTGCTGTTTCAAAATTGCAACATTTCAAAAGGGTAACTCTGGAATCACGTTACTATCGCAAACTAATCGATCGCGAAAGAAGGTTCACAAACATTCCGGTCTATTATTGAATCAATTGCATCACCCAACACGGTAACACCGTAATACTTCACTGCACCGTGCGTTGATAGCATAACGGAACGCGTCCATTTGGCGTATTCTTTCGCGAGAAATATGCGAGCGAGGAGAAGCCCGGCTCATTTGAATTAGAATGCGCGACAATAATTTCGATCCGGTTCCTCGGTTCCCCATTATCGATAATAAAAAGAGAAAACCAAAAAAGGTGGAGATAATCCCCCGGCAATAACAGTTAGGTTCTGATTAAGCACGTGTTTACACGCAATGAGAGCGATCGCGTAAAATCGAAGAAAAAATATCGCGGACTAACGGCGCAAAAAAAGGAAAGAGATCGGGCAGGGAGGGGTGGGGAGGAGGATGCCATTGAATTTCCTCTGATTTACGTTCGAGATATGAAAAACAGCCGGCAGTAAGTCGTCGTGGCAATTTGCGGGCGAATGTAGGCCAGGCACACCGTACCAAGATTAGGATAATAAATATGGCCGAGGTGAAATCATCCACCGTCCCGTGGCTGACCTTACCGCCATTTCCAGACCACGAAGAAAAGTGGTTCTACATGTTCTCACGATGGCACCCTCCGCGCGTTTTATAGACATAACCTACATTTTACTCGCACATGCTCGTCTTTCAGTGAGAAAGTCGACGAGCCGAACAGCCGTGAATACGTTTTTAATAATAATCTCCGTCCCGTATTACTAACCGCTCGGAATCGCCAAACAGCCTTTCCACGCTGTCCGCCATGACAGTTTGGTCCATCCAAAATGTCACCACTCTCCCTCGGATTCCCAAGACAAGTCTGCCAAAACATTTTTGGGAATTCTCGTCGACCGTAAAACTGTAGAACAATTAAAAGAATTTAGCAATGTCGACACATTACCAGTGTTAACAGACGAGACAAGTATTTATTTTATTTTTATTTAAAAATCGGCGATCTGCTTATCAGTGATTTTACAGTTTTTCAACATTTCTTCTGCCGAATATGTTTTGTCGTTAAAAATGGTGTTTTATAAGGAGACATATTGCGGGCAGAAATTAATTTCCAGCGGCGTTCGCCAGCCGCCCGAAGGAATTAGCGTGGAATCCGTGTTCGTTGGTCGAACACGTAACGTTAGATGCCTCGGATAGAGCCATAACTCTGGACTGGCATGAATTGATGTAACACGGCGAATCGAAGCAATCTTCCAGGGGGCCGATAGTAAAAATTAGAAACGCGAGAACGTTAACGTCACCACCGTCGTTCCCTCGGGAGAGAAACGACGCACCGGATCCGCGGATCGGGTTTCGCAGTTAGCGGTCTAGATTTGTGTAAAGATCTGTCAAGCCCCGCGAAACGAATGCTCGCCGGCGAAAATTATGGCAATCTAGATTCCGGGCCTGGTAAACGCTGTTTCAAAACCGCTAATTAATTTTCAACACGGTCAAGCCGAGGCTCTCCGCGTTTGCCCGCGCGCACCGTTACTGTACCGAGCGAGTAATCGCCATTGCGAACGATTATCTTATCGGTGTATCGCGGCGCGTGATAAAAATGTTAACTCGTTTCACGGCGAGAATGACGATCGAATTTTGCGACCTCTTGCATTGTGAGACCTCCGCTCCCAGGCGAGTTGTAACTTCATTTTCCGAGTCGGTCGAGGTGATCTTCGAAAATTAATTAGCAGACATTTGTGAATCTTAAATGTCCCGCTCGGTGAGTTCCGGTAAGTGTTCCTCTCGCGTGCATCCGAACAGTTAAACACATGGTTCGTTGACACACATCTGGGGCTCGGATGGCTGTCATATATCTTCAGGAATCGTAATAGTAACAGTAGCAATGGTACTGCCGATTGAATCAATTGATAACCGTGTTAATGAGCCCGGTGTTACCACAGCCGATTATATAATGGGCTATTAAAACCGTAATGACATCTATACGTCAAGTCGAATGCCTCAGCGTACAATAATACCGCGCCATTAAATCCGTATGTACGCACACTCTGTCGCGCAAAAGTTTAGCACCGCTCGAGACGCTAATAATATATCTTGTTACATCTATTTCTTATTTTTACGATTATCCGCCGTCAACAACATTTGTCGTGACATGCCTATCTACGTTTCTGGTTAAAGAAAGTTTCCTCGAGTTTCTCGTCTTCTCTTTGAACGTGATCAGGAATACAAAACTTTCGAGATATATAAAATATAAGAGATATATAAAATATAAAAATTGTACGTTTTAACACCAGAACTACCAGACAAAATGACTGGTTTACTAATCTTTTCCTTTTACAATTACTGAAATTGTAAAAATGTTTTCATCGGCAATTTTCGAACGAACTTACTCATCGAAGCAAGTGTTGGAACAAAAATGGTATCAGGTTTGAACAGAGTTAGATAGCGTTGTGATCATTGCAAAGCAATATTCATCAGTTCTATTTATCGCTCGGTAGTTCTAGCGTTAAACAGAACTTACCAAAGAAATTCCCATGACGATAAGTGTCGCGCAACGAGGGCCGAAACGGTGTTCGATAAGCGTCGATCCGACGCACGATGACATTTAGCCCCGCGGCCGATGACTGCTCGCGGCAACGCGTGAGTGACGATGACACGATACCGCGAGGGGGTGGGGTTGGGGAGGGAGGGGATACACTTTCCGAGGCTGAACTTTTCGAGCGAGATCTAATCTCGGGGCTCCGAGATAGGGCGTAGGTGGCGAGACAGAGAGCCCAGAGGTTGTATTAATACGACGGGGCTGATCGTATCGCGGTTTTGACTATGCGTAGGTACGCGCCTATAAATTATATAGGGGCGAGAACGAGCGCCGCGCCGCGCCGCGCTTTTAATGACAAAGTTCGTGGAACGGGCACAAACACCGGGGGAGTTAGGACACGTTAGACGCCTGATAATCTTGCCGGATAAATGATCGGTAATGCAGCCACGGAACACGCTATTGATATCTCTCGAATTATGTCTGTCGCTCGCTATTTACGTCTCGGGGTGGCTACACTCCTCGACAAAATGATGGCGCGCCGTCTTTCATTTCTCCGAGACTAGAATGCCTGAACGAGACACGCTTCTTCTACCGACACTTGTTCGTTTTTTTATCTCTATATCGGAAATCTCGTGCGAGATTTATTCGAACATTGTTACAAATAATTTGCTGTGTTACGTACGGAGACGTTCTCATTTCGATTAGAAGTTCTGATCTCTTTTCTGAGAACGAAAAGCGTCCCAACAGGCCCCCTTTTATTAATGGAGGACAGTGTATGACTTCTTTATTAGGAAAATCTTTAGACACTCCCTTCTGGCGTCGGTTAATTAATATTCTGATAGGAAATAGCCCGGATAACCTTCGTTGACCCGTTCTAACGAAAATCTAACCGAGGCCTGGAAGCGAGAACTATCAAAAACTACGACAAACTCATCGGAATCCACGAAAGCCGAACTTACTCCTGCATGATTCCCGATTTAATCCCCATCCGGAGGAGATTATCATCGCTCCTCCGACCAAACGAGAAAAGCTGAAGGGCCCCCTGGTATTCGACGAGTTGGGGGCGAGGGGTGAGGAGGGGAGGGCGAAGTGGCGAGGAACGGCGTCCAGCTATGCATCATTCTAATTAGATGTCCGCATAATCCTAGTCCGCGCATCCTCAGCCCGAATTAGGAAAACAATTAGTGGCGCCGGAGCTACAGGCACGAGCAGAGAATTATTCGTCGACGATGCTACGGTGCGATGCCCGCTGGGACTGCATTAATCTCTTTCCAGAAGCGGCGCATTCAATTGATACTATCTCACGAATCGTGGCAATAAACAACGAACATGTTCGCGCAATGGACGCCCGGAAAGAAACGATCCTTGTCCAGGTCGGTTCTAACTTCGCTCCTCTACGTTCCACGTCTCCTTTGTGTTCCACCACTTCGCAAAAACTGATTGAATCTGATGAAATCCGCTTGGATCTATTCAAAGTCGACGTTTTATGCGAAGAAGCAAATTTTCTGATCACCAGTCCAAACCATTCCGGGAATTCTTTGTATACAGTGAATTCTCGTTACGAGTCAGTGCCAACCTCACAGTTTGGAGTCAGCGGAACCTCCTACACCACCGCGGTGAGCATTCAACTATTGTATTGGAGAAAAACTAGTTTCTTAATCTCCCTGTCACTATCGCTTAGTAGTCGTAGGCTTTCATGACTTGTAGATGGACTATTGTGACTCTTAGGTTTTCAGCGTGCCCTGGCCCACTCCGACAACCTCAGATTTCGTCTAAGAGTCAGTCAACAGAAGAGTATTCACTGTATGTCACGAACACGTGTTATGTTTGCACGAGCTGTGGTCCAGGCCTTGGCAACATGTATCGAGAAATCACTGTACTATTAAATAAGCATTTCACGCCAATGTCATAAGCAAGAAAAGGGGACTGCAAAGGGGTAAAAGTTTGGTTTCCAAAATCTGCAGGAGCGTACCTAGCTCCAAAGTCGAAACGGGCCGAGAATAAACCGGCCATCGGAGAGTTAACATTTTGTCGGATTCGAGGCGACAAGTGAGACATTCGAAATGATCGAGTTACCTCGGTGCTAACGCGTCGTTTTAATCGCTCGGTTTTCGTTCCGCTCGGAGGGGTTGAAACGCGCCGCTCGGGCCCGTTCATTGAAAAGTCACTGTCGGAACCGATCGGCTCTCGTCCGAGATCACCGACAAGGCCGTTCGATTTCCCGGGCGTCGATCATTCCCCGATGCGTGTGCACACCACTCGGAATATCGGCGGCCGTTCGTTTCCGCAGGTGCAACGGACGGAACGTGCGCACGCGTCGAAGGGAGGCAATTTCACGGTCGCCGGGAAAGAAACGAAGAAAGGCGGGGAAACGGTGAAAGTACCGATGCTTCGGTTACACCAGAAAGATTAGACATCCCCGGCTCCGCTAATCACGAAGTTTCGGATTACCTCGAGGACATTTAAGGAACGCGGGCCCCGTGCGATCGGTATATCCGGATATCCGGATATATCCCTGCCGGATATCACGTCGATGAAACTTGATTCGTTTCGCCGACGGCCGTTCCCCTTTTACCGAGCATTGTGCCCGCTTACTTTTATGTTGTGTAATCACCGGGGAAAATAATCGAGACTTTCCCACCGTTTCGACCAAATCAAGCGTTCGCCCGCCGGCCATTTTACCGGCGACCGCCATTCTGCCCGGATGCCCCTCTGTTCGATCATAGTCTTTCATCTTTCACCAATCTAGCCCGTCCCAGGTCTTCGAAACTGTTGATCTTGTCGAAAGATTCAAAAATTGTTCGATACTCATGCGTGTAATACCTACATTAACAATTTTGGATATTTACCTTTAGGACGCTGGTTAGGGAAGGGGAGGTGTATGTGTGAGTGTGTGCGTGGGCGGAGCGGTGAGTGAGATAAATGATAAGATTTTATTTGTATTTTAGGTTAGGTTATTTCTCTAGCTTATCTCTTTCTCTCTTGCGAGGCGAGTTTTTTGCGGTTTTTTTGAATTGGTGTAAAAATTGTAACCCTCAGGGGATCAATAATAAACTAATACTACCTTCAGGACGCAGAATATTTAGGTAAAGGATCGTCGCACACGAATTAACCACGCGTTTGGGGTAACTTCCCCTTTAGAACATGTGCCAGAGAAAATTGTGTGCTGGTACCACGCGAACCGTCTTCTGCTCTATTTAATTAATCGATTAGGCGAGGTACAAGTCGCGGGTACGGAAAGGTTCAGCAGTTTTCATCCCCTTAAAAAGACCTATTCGCACGACTTTTGTGCGTAAATATAATTTTCAAATACCAGCTTTGCTACGCAACTAATTTCTTCATTTTGTGAAATAATTGAGATCTACATTTTTCACGAATTCCGACGTTAGGAGGACGAACGTAGAAACTTTATAGAAAGACGACAGACTGTAGAAACATTATAGAGAGACTTCTATAATGACACGTTAACCTAGTACTGTCTTTCTTGAAGGCAGGTGTGACTTCATTTGCTACTGTTCCAATTGCGGTTTACAGAGAAATCGATTCTACATACAATGCAGTGTGTATCGTTCTTGTTAGGGTTATTTATAATCCTCAGTTATAGTGAAATCGAAGTCGAGGGAATCAATTACCGTGTGCACGTTGCTCGATCAAATTTG
The DNA here is from genome assembly GCA_028454255.1 of Halictus ligatus. Taxonomy (NCBI): domain Eukaryota; kingdom Metazoa; phylum Arthropoda; class Insecta; order Hymenoptera; family Halictidae; genus Halictus; species Halictus ligatus. Next base: position 2,263,712 of record CM052143.1, read on the forward strand.
TATCTATTTCCCTACTAAATTTTGCTTCCTCATTCAATTATATTCAATTTCTTGCTTTCTAATTTACAGCAAAAAAAGAACACAGTGTTTTATTTCTACATCTAATACGTTCTAACTATTACAGTATAGGTGCATCATTTATTTACTAGCTATTCTTTTCTGCAATCGATGCTAAGAGATCAAGGAATAGTGATTAAAACATTTTGGACAGTTTTGACACGTGTGTCGAGACACTACCGTACACTACTGGAAATAACATAATCACGTTTTTCACAGAAATCCTGCGGTCCTCTTAAAACTAGGTTTACGGAGCACTAAAAATGACTATTCTACATTTCCTTATAAAAATAACTGGATAATCCTTACGAAAATAATATATACCCAGAGAAATCAATTTGTTGAATGATTCCTCATGGATCCATGCTCGCAATCTCAATATTCGTGAATTAAGAATATTAGAATCCCGTAAATCCAGTGTTGAACAGGATCTATAAAAAAGTTGTACAGCATTTCTGATCGCTGTCCGATTTTGCGGGGAAAAGTGATTGAACATTTTATTTCGTGTTCCAAGGCAGATCGGAAGCCGATCGGTAGCGCCTCGAGGCGCCTTTTCACGCGCGCGAGCGAGCGCACGCACTCACGCACGCACAAAGCGTATCGGTCGGCAGTTAGGCACGCGTGCAACACGAGCAACGAGATAATGGGGCGTAACCGAAGCGGCTGTGCCTTGCGGTGAAAGTTAGCGCCGTGACGTTAATTGAGGAGCGCCTTAGCGTTGCGGAATTAGGAGCCGAGCGGCGGAGGTCCCGCGCACCCGGCGCCTAACCGCTCCGAACCCGCTCGCGGACGGAAACCACTCGGTAAAAACCGAGGGGCCCGGCTCTTAGCCGTACCAATGATCGCCAATTAGTGCCCGCCTAAAAATTACACGGTTGCCGTGACTTTTCCCTCACTTGGCTGTTACCGCCGCGAAATGTGAGAATTGTAATTACATTATCGCTCGGGACGCTGGGGTTACCGTGAGCGGGACACCGGCGTTTATGTAAACTCGCATTTTCATAGGTTCTTTTACTAAAACCAGCGTCAACGGGGAAAAAAAACTTACCGGCAATTAAGAAGTTTATTAAGTTGTAGCGCGGGTAGAAAGTTTGTTGGTTAATGCAAATGATTCGATGTATTTCCAGAGAGCGTGCTAACTCGGTTCTCCTCGCGAAGGATTTTACAAAATTCGTTAGCTAATTTTACTTGCTATATTTTTAAACGAACATTCGTTTTATGCCTCTCGTTATTTCGTAGACTGCCAAATTATATTTAGCAAGCTGGGATAACATTGTAATACTTCCCTAGACACAATTTCGGTAACGGTAGCATGAAGCCTAGGGAACATGCGTCTCTCACCATGCGTTGAAGTCTCCGCGTACTTGCTATAGTCAAACTTCTTGCTAGGCGGTCTCTCGGAAACAAATATTTCGTCTTCCAATTTACCGTCAGAATAGAAAAAGTTTCGCAAACTAGAAGAACAGGTATAGCGCAATAACCGCATCTCACGTATACTACAAGTCCTGTCCATCGTTTGAATAATAATCGAACCAGAAGCAAATGTTGTCAGAAGGAGCAGCGATTCGACTCTCTTGTGCAAAGCTGTTTAACACATTGACTGCCAAACTAGATATCTGAGAAATTCCATAAAATCAAAGTAAGTTATTTAATGTAATAAAAATTGAAAGAAATCCAATGTATGATATTGAATATTTACATATTCTAATCAAATTCGGTACAATGAATATATTCACGTAAAAATTCGTTGGCTACTTCCTCGACCTCCCTCAATTTTCCGAAAGTTTCGTTCAAAGATTTATATGTGAAAATCCGAATTCTGAAGCGAGTACGACGTCGCAAGATGGCTGCCGCTGAGCGATTCTCTTAATTCCGAGAGATTTAGTGTTCGTATCGAAAAAAGGCTCTGTACAGACGTACCAAAAACGATGATGTGCATTTCTAATTGATTACTTACTTATTTAAGTCAAGGCCAAATGCCTGCCAGCCCCCTTAAGGGTCTAAAGAGGGTACAAAGAAAGAAAAAAGGATCAGAAATCGGATTTTCTTGTGCACACGTAACGAAAAATCCGACACGGTCCCGTCATTGGGTACATCCGGCGTGCACACCATCACGTGGAAAGTTTCGAGAGAAATCCCATGGTCGGTGTTCCGGGAAACCGTAAATAGAGATTAGCTGGGCAAGAAGCGATGCTCTTAAGAGGAGATTACGCAGCGTTCGTCTACCAACGGGGCACCGAGATTTGCCATGGCAAATGCGCGCGCGCGCGGATGCTTTTTGGCTGTTGCTTGACAGCCACCATAAATTGGCACTTTCACGGTAATGAACCCGCACCCGGAAGAGGAACAAAACCGAGTCCGCGTCGAGCAGCGCCGGGCCATGGTGAATCTACGGCGTTTGTCAAGCCGGGAGAGCGCGCGGACGACGTTCGGTGATAACGCGTTACAATCGGCCGCGAAAGGAATTCTCTTCGGAGCTGCCCGATAAAAATCCTGTTCCCCTTTCGAGGCCGTGGTCGCGTTTTATAAATGCGGCGCGCACCGGTTCCAACCCCGTTCCGTCGATGCGACTCGACCGTAAGCGATTCGAGAGCTCGATGATTGAACGCGACGCGAGCAGCCGGGGAACATCTCGACAGATAAGCGTGCACGGTACGCCAGCGTTGCGGTCCCGCTCGTATGGGAACGAGCAAAATGCTATATTTCGAATGCCATATTTTCTCCTTGATCTTATCGCCGACTTTATTGCCAATTTTGAATACAGGTCTCGTACAGAAATGGGCAAAAATGCTATATTAGTCTGTTTTATTTTACCACTTCGTTACTTTCGGTTGTATAGATCTTTATCTCACTATTGCAAGTTTTATTATTTCGTTATTTAACCCTTACCACTCGACTGTAAGGCGACACTAAACATTCCTGTATCGTTATTCAAAATATTTGGTACTTTATTCAATTTGCTTGTATTTAATAAATTGCTAAAAATTTCAGTACTGTACGAGTGAATGCTAAATTTTGAATGCCATATTTTCTCCTTGATCTTATCGCCGACTTTATTGCCAATTTTGAATACGGGTCTCGTACAGAAATGGGCAAAAATGCTATATTAGTCTGTTTTATTTTACTACTTCGTTACTTTCGGTTGTATAGATCTTTATCTCACTATTGCAAGTTTTATTATTTCGTTATTGAACCCTTAGCACTCGACTGTAAGGCGCCACTAAAAATTCCTGTATCGTTATTCAAAATATTTGGTACGTTATTCAATTTGCTTGTATTCAATAAATTACGAAACATTTCAGTACTGTACGAGTAAATTGCAAACGTGTCCGTATGTATAGCATGAAAAAAAAATATATATAGAAGGCATATATTCTAGGTCGGAAAAATGTTTAATTTTGGAGTTAAAATGGCTTCGACTGCAAAGGGTTAAAATTGTATTACTCAGTCAATGGTCTTACTATCTGTTATTTCGCTCAATATGGTTTTCCTGCAGAATGAACGTTTCGAAAAGTAGGAACACTTGATTTGCGCGTCGCGCAGAATTTCGAAAAATGAAACCATTTGTATGAAACAGTTTGTACGAAAAATGAAACAGTATTGTGATCACGGCAGAAGCCTCAGCGGTTTCCGAATGGTACACCAGATCCCCCGTTCAATCGTCGAGATAATTTATTTCTGGGTAATTAAAGCTCGGCAAGGCAGGATTCGACATCGATGCATATTCATCATCGGAGGCAAAACGAGAAACATCCCATTATTTCTCGGCAAGTATACGTCTCAATCGATCATCGGGGCCCGAACAAAAAGATGTCTCGCAGGACGCTAACGTCCTATCACAGGCCGATGCTGCGAGACAAAGAATAAAAAGGAAAAGCAGCGAAAGAGCAGCCGCAGAAGCTTATCGCCTAACACGAGGACCGAAATTCTACGATCCTCCGAAGCGACCGGATAGGCGGATCGACAGGTTGAATATATTAATTCGAGATTGTCAGCCCGTTCGACTCGAGCGAAGAAAAAGGTCAACCGGAGCGTGTCGATTCCGGATAGCAGATGAGACAAGCGGATTCATTAATAATTCCACGTGCTTCGCGGTAATCAATAAGAGCGTTCGAGTTTTCGTCAACTTGCCCACTGACTCGATTCGTTCGAAATGTCCGTCCGTACGCGGTGGAAATTTGGCGAAACATTTTCCTGCATATTAACCAGTTAACCGTGATCGACTAGTATACTCGTCAAACCGAAGCTCTATTGCGGTGCAGTCAACGTTAATGAATTGTTAAATTCTTATCGAATAAAAGAGTAATTCTTTCTCATTTAGCTGTAGATTTTTCAAATTAAATTCCACAGTTAACTGATTATAAATCTACGAATGTCATAAAAGCATAAGAAATTCAGGCTTTGGTCCCCCGATGATAAGGGGAAGTACCCTAATTTGGTTGATCCGAGCTCCAGGACCGAGGGGGGTTGAACTATGATGTACTTGCAGATAGAAAAATCCTTGCAGAATTGTTAACCCTTATTAAATTTGTTTGTATTCGATAGATTACTAAACATCTATGTATAACACGAAAAAAAGATACGTAGAAGAGAAATATACTAGGTCGGAAGAAATATTTGGTTTTGGAGTTAAAATAGCTTCGAGTGCAAAGGGTTAACAGTATCTGTACTGTTCATCCGTACAGTGACGACGAAATAAAATATGCAGGGGTGGGCACCGTGCCGATCGGGACGATTAATCTCGGGGATGATTGCGTCATCGGAAACGCGGGATTACAGGGAACGCATGGAATCAAAGATGGAGGAGGAAAGCATGTCCCCTCCCTCTGTCACGATTTATTTGAGCGTTGCCAGTGCTACATGCACCCTTGTCGCGAACACTCGCTCGAACCGTGGACTTTCACATTCTGCCAGCGCCGCGCACGAAGCCCATAAATTCTTATTAGCGATTAGCCCATCCGAAATGTAATAACGATGCCCCGGCGTGCCACTGGATGTATCATTAGCCGATGATAGACGACGCGTTGCGCAATTAACAATTACCGGCGCGCGCTGGAACCCCGGAATGAGCCTCCCCGGGGGTAATGCAAATTAAAGGATGTTACGCCGGCGACCGGAGAACACCGAATCCCGTGGCGGAAAGCTCCTGATTCACCTACTCGCGTCATAGTCCGTCAGTGGGCTCACGTCGCGAAACACTATCCACAAATTGAATTTCAGTTCGACGCGATTCATTCTCTCGATAATTTCATCAAGTCATAATTTCTGTCGTAAATACAGAGAAGCTGCTGGAAAAATGATTCCGAAAATATTAACCCTTAGCACTCGAATGGCGACTGTAGGGCGCCACTAAAAATTGCTGTATCGTTATTCAAAATATTCTTTACGGTACTAAGTTTGTTTGTACTTAACAAATTACTAAACACTTCGGTACTGTACGAGTAAATTGCACCATTTTCGTCAATGGACGCGTCAATGGACGATTTATCGAGATTATCATTTTCCTAATTAGATCGGAACGGCTGGAAGGAGAGATTGCACCACGAGCAACAAGCGTTCCTTCCGGTACCCAACCCCCCGAGCCAACGGGTTTCGCGCGGGCAGCTTACAGAGCCCAGAATTAATTAAATTACCCCATTAAACATACATCCTTAATGACGCAACAAGCTCGCACATGAACAACCGACATTCGATTCCCGTCTAAACCATTTTCCTCTCTCGCAGTTTCGAAAGACACACGAGATAGAACAAGTCCGCGAGGTCGCGATCAATTCGCATCGAAGACGCATAATTACTAGCCGCACGGGGTTCCGATTGCGTTGCACCTCGTCATCAAAGGCGGCCGCTGTGAACAACAAATCCCGCGCTTTCGTAACATCGACGCCCACTTTTTGCCCCCCCTCCCCCTCCAGATAATTTTTTCCAGACGTTCAGGCCTGTGCACGATGCATTCAGATCAGACGCCACATGTTGCAAACATGTCGTCTGGAACGCGCCAGGGGGGAGCGCGATTTTTTGAAAATTAATATACAAGGCGATTTTTCTGGTCGGTGGGAAACAGTGATAGTCGTTTGACTGGCTTTTTTGATTTTTTTATTGTTTCGTACGAGATTATGGAATTATGTATTCAGACTGTAAATAATTTCTTTATTGCAGTGTCTAGACAGATGCTTATTTACAACGACACTGAGAGACAAAGAGAGGAAGAGAGAGAGAGAGAGATTCTTTCTTTGCTTTTCTAGGCTATGTTTTGAGATACAGAAATGACAAATGAGACATTTGATAGTGTTTATGATATTGGATCAAAGTAGACCCACGTCTGAAAAAAGGATTTTCCTGATGCAACATTACTATCAATAATAAACATGTTAAGACACTGATACGTACATTGATGAACTGATTGATTGATTATTTACTGTTTTGTATCGTTTTTTAAGGAATTCGTAGAGCGCACGAGACTGCTGCGAGTATGAAAATTAAATTAACCCTTTCCACTCGAAGTTACTCCAACTCGAAAACGAAACATTTCTTCCGATCAAAAATATTTCCCTTCTATATACTTTTTATTCGTGTTATACATACGCAAATGTTGCAATTTGCTCGTACACTTCTGAAGTGTTTAGTAATTTATTAAATACAAGCAAATTTAACACTAGATGTACGGGCCACTAAAAGCGACTGTTCTGCATCACTTTATAAAAATAACAAGAACATATCTATCCAAATATTTAGCCATTTTTTAAGCAGTATGAATACAAAGACATAGATTTATTGAACAATTCCTCGCGGATACGTCTATTACAATCACAACGACCGTAAATGCAAAATATTAGAAACCGTGATTTTGACGGGTTCCGTAAACCTGGCGTGAATATTGTCAAAAATATTTCGAACAATGATACAGCAATTCTTAGCGGCGCCTCGCAGTCGTCATTCGAGTGCTAAGGGTTAATTGCTACGAACTTCATTTTAACTTCTTGTTGCCGGGTCCGGTGTCGCTCGCTCGAGAATGTCAAAGTGCACCGTAAAGGTGCGCATTAACTTCGATAAAAGGTAACAGCTGGCCATTAACGCGGCGAATAAACATGATTCCGGTGAAACTCCGGCGATCGAACAAGCACCCCGCCGTTTTCAAGCGGGGATTGTCAATCAATCCGGCTTGGGAACGCGAACGGAACGTTCTCTAACAAGAAACGTCCGAAAACACAACGGTTCCGTCCTCATTTCCCTTATTTCACGCGTCGCGCGCGCTGCACGACGCGGCGCGAGCGTATCGGGAGGCTCTTAAACGATTCTCTCTGGGAAGAAAAAAATCCACCCGGGCCGCCAGCTCGATCAATTATAAACTTTCACTGATCACCCATCAAAAAATCACACTGTACAACCGTTTCCGAGGCACGGTCCGTGGAGAGAAACGATCCGCGTGCTCTCCTTTTACTCTTCATCCCAACCCCCCCTCCCCCTCGCCAGGGAGTAGATCTTTTTCCGTAGAAATTCCGCGACGAACGGACCCTCCCCCTTTCCCCGCAAGGGGGCCTGGGGATCGAGAGCAGGATCATCCGAAAGAGCCTCGCGATAAGCAGTCGTTTCGGGGCTCGGGACGTCTTTTCGCTCCAGCGGTGCGTTAAAGAACGACATTTTGCGCCGGGACGCATTGAGATATCGAGCGATTCGATTTCCCCACTCCCCTTTCCCGGTCCTCTGACTTTCGGTTAGAACGGTTTAATCGATCGGAAGTGATCGATGATCCACGAGGGGGCCGGCCGAGTTTCGGCCCGACGTTCCGCAGACCTGTACACGGCGCCACGGTAGTCCGAAATCCCCAGATTCGGGAAAAAAATACGAGAACTCCAACTTGAATAAAAATTAGTGTACCGGGGTTTTCAAGGACGTCGATTACAGATTTGAAGGAAAAATTCGTAGCAACAAAACGGTGGAACAATTAGCGAAGGATTATAAAAATTAGAATGAAATATACAGTTTTCCGATTTGTCAACAGAAATTAATTGAACAGATTTGCTGATGTTCCGTATGCACGTTTGTTCTGCAATTTTTAAACAGAAGATTTTAGGCTCCAGTTTCGCTTCGATATATCGATATATGTCACGATTTCGATATATGTCAACAGCACGGGTCTTGCCAGCGTCAAGTATCGTCCAGGAGACATACACGAGTCGTGTTATGTTTACGTTTCTCGGCGTCCGGGACCTTTTGACCTTCTCAGACCCTCACGGGATGCAAGACTAATACCCCGCGGTAGTGGGGATAATTCCGCGACGTTTATCACCCAGGCCTCGACGACATATATAGAGAAATATGTCTTCCCTCTGTTTATGTCTTCCCTGCATTCCTCGTAGTATGTAATTGCAACGGAAACGCTTGTGTACATAACATCAAAAAAAAAAAATGGACTGTTTTCTGCGTCTGATGGCGGCGCGAAGTTCCAGGAGACGACCTCTAATCGACAGGAAGAATTCTGTCTCCTTTCGTCGGGTGCAGTCGACCGTTTAATACGCTCGTGTTCGATATATGCATATATGGGAGGCGCGCGACCAGACGGGGGCGGGGAGGGAGGGCAGAACAGACATACGCGTGTCCGTGGTAATTACGGGTTGCGGTAATTGTTAATTAAAATAGCGTGCCGCGATCGAACGTCACGGGAATACAGGTTCCGCGACGGGGCACCGGGCGTTGTGCAAGCGCGAACGAAACCGAGAGGCGAACTCAAAGTTTCCCTTTCGCTTCTCCCGAAGACACGGGAAACGGTCCCCCCTCGGGATGCTCGCCTCGAAAAGCTTGTGAAAATCTTGTTTCAAGCCGAAATTAATAGCACGTCCAACTTTTCTCTTTATTTTTAGACGATTTTTCGAATCGCACGGAGACAGAAAGATGCACAGTTCTTCTAAAAAGTATTCGCTACACTAAATTTCTCCACAGTCACGAGAAATTATCCACGAGTTAACCCTTGGCACTAGAATGGTGACTCTGAAGCAATATTTGAAAGAAATTACAAAGTATATTACAAAATATTTGTTACATTACAAAATTTGTGTTGAATAGATCGCTAAACATTTAAATACTACATGTAGAAATCGGATCAGTTTCGTTTGAATGAATTGAAGATATTGTAAGACGGAAGAAAAATTTAATTTTACATTGAAAACAGTGCCGAGTGCAAATGGTTAAATACATAATAACCCTGATCCCATTTTGAAGCCTCGGAAGTTGCTCGGTTGCCAAATCGGAGCACTCCTCAAAGTAATTTCATAAATAAAAAAGGTCAATGGTTCTCGTTCGATGATGTTCAAGGATTAAGGAATTGATACGTTGGATTCCGCGTTTGAAAATCGAGTACGACAGTTTTTAATAAAATCGAGAAGAGTTTTATTTAAGTGTATACACGGTGGCGAGTTTAAGATGCAACGATGTAACCTTCTGCACTGAAATATGCAAGAAGAAGCTCTAAATTTGTTTATACGGGCTGCTATATATATATGTGGATTTTGAGAGGAAAGTGTGGAAGGGGGTAGAAAAGTCTAAGGGTCTGTTTGGTCCTGATGATTCAAGGGTTCTGGCTGACGTCACGATTATCATGATGCGTTGGTGTTTAACTAGGGCCTAGGGTATACAACAGAAAATTGAAAAGTGGTCAATCGATCGGCTGATTTGATCGGTACGAAATATCGAGAGTCGATCTCCAGAGACCCACATACATACGTACGTGCATAGCGCCGTTATCGAGGTCGTCGATTTCGCTAATCGAGCTCTCGCGAATTGCGAATTCATCGTTTTTTCCGTCCGCCATTAATTTTCGGACGTTGCCGAGACAGCGGCGCGGCTGTTCGATTAATAGAGAAAGTTGTCGTTCGCGAATGTGTCCGAAAGAAGAAGAAGAAGAAGAAGAAGAAAAAAGAAAAAGAGGAACCAGTCGCGTCCGATCCTTTGTTTATAAGCTTTCGCGGCGATGAATGGTCCTATTCAGCGTGGAGTCGGTTCGTCACCGAGGATAATAAACCCTTGACGTGCCGGCGTAGAAAGAGAAAACCGTCCTGCCTCTCGGCCGACGCGATTAATCGATCAGCGATTTCGTTAATTGCGACAGCATTGTGTTTCCTGTAATTACTTTCACCGCGTCGCCGCGCCGGAATCGGGCGGGGGGAATTAAGATTCTCCACCTTAATTATTTCATTTGCTCGACGAAAGTGCTCGTTACGGTTTTTATCCGCGGACCATGATGGCGGGCGTGATCGGCGTGCGTCTAATTGCCGGTGCGCGTTTCAGCCGCTTCTTCAAACTCGAGGACTTCTTTAGAGAAATTAACCTTTTTTTTCTGTCTTGATTCTTTTATTTTTACTACTTTGAGCTTCGAGAAAATCCGAACTCAACTGTACAAGTGACATTTGTGAATTTTCCTTCCACCAATCGTAAGTAGAAAGTTGTTGTACCGTGGCTTAAATGTTTACGAAACGCGTGGACATACGAGGCACGGACGGACTAGAAAATGTGATCAAAAATTGATATCAATATCTGTGCTAGAAATTATTGTCCTCCCATTCTGATCCGTAAATACTCTCGAAAACGGCCTTAAAAATATTATCGCTGCAAACAACCATCAGCTGATAGCAGACAGGGACGAAAGAAGGAACAGGGAAAGGCAACTTCGGAGCTCCAGCAGCAGTCCAATAATAACAATTACGCAGTTTTCATTGGGCGTCACGAGCGCGTACAGATTACGCTAATAAATACCGGAGTTTATATAAGAGATCGTGCGAACGGCGCGAAGAGGAACGCGGCCATTACAGCTAAATCACCGTGCGAATAGAGGAGAAAGGCGATTACCGCAACAAATTATTTCTATTATGCTAGTCCGCGATTATCTAAATCTATTTAACGAGAGGACGGAGGAGGCGAGACGCGTAAACAGAGAACCGTTCGCATGCAACGGCGCGTCGCATCTCATTTGGAGACATCGACTGGCTCCGGGCCAGCCCCGGCCCGCATGCCAAAACGCCGAAAATCACGGTTCACGTTCCATTACCGTTCCATTAGCGTAATTTGCGAGCGGCCCGGCGACGTAACGCGGCATTCCTAACGCGGACACGAACGCGCCGCTACGGAAATTTAGGGGAATCGAGTGCGAACCGTGTAAATTGAAATAGCGGATTCTTGAGCGTCCGCGAAACGGCTGACGCATCAACCGAGAAACCGCTCGTAAAAATGCGGGACAAAGTTCTGCGGCGGCGAAATGGCGGTCCAGGGAAACGGGGAACAATAATGATCGCACTCCACGAATAGACCGCGTACCTTCATGCGAAATATAAAAATTGTTCTTCGATTCTAGCAAGCTCCTCGGATTTTATAAGGCATCTAATAATCTTTAATTGCACCACATGTGCAGCCTGTAGTATACTAATTAATAGATTTATCACTGTGATCACTATAATTATGCGTAATAACACTCACACGTCGGAACAGGGGTTTCATTTCACGCTCAACCGACGGATAGAGCTAACTGAACGATTTTTATCGAAGCATTAACGCTCAACTAAGGGCAAATAAGTTTTTATCTTACCGCGATCTATCTATTAACGACAAATAACCGCGAGACACGGGGAATCAAGTGTAATTTAGAAGATCGTTAGAAATTAGTAGTACCAGTTCTTTTTTTTTACTTTTTTGCTCTTGTAGAGAAACGTCGTGGGACTTCTAGAAAATTTCTATAAAATTTATAGAAATTAATAGAAGTAGAAGCGAGATTACTCGAGTCGCGAGAAGAAACGTGGGTGAGGTACGTTGCAATGGCGGTAGTAGCGTGGCGTTTCCACGACGCGAGGGGAATATTGAAAAAAGAAGGTAAGAGGGATAGATGATCCGATGGATAGATAGGGAGAGAGAGAGAGAGATAGGTGGAGAGAGGGAGAGAGACAAGGAGAGGGAGAAATAGAGAGGCGAGATAACTGGCGCCAGTGCTAATAATTTCATGGTAGCCGTTGCGAAGGCATGCGCGCGCGGCCTCCTAATCGCCTCTATCGTTTAATCGCTCGAACATACGATCGACGGACACAACTATGCTTCGGTATACGGTCGCGGGCACCAGGAAACATGTCGCAAAAACCGGCGTCACGAAGGATTTGCCCGCGAGACCGAGTCCTTCGCGAGAGACTTCGATTCCATGCTTCTTGCGAAAACTTCGCCTCGTTCCTTCCGCTGCACATTCGATTTCGATCATACACCCGAAGAAATTTTTATTAAATAATCCCTCGTAAATACGTCTTCGCAATAACTAGAATCTTCATGTACGAAATGAAAATGTTTAAGATACAGGAGTTCCGTACGAAAAAGGCAACAAAGTGGAACGCCTCTGAGAACAATTGACAAATTTTTTCTGCTGAAGAAGTTACTGTAGATTTAAAGACCACTTTAAACTCGGTGGTAATTTGTTCAATGAAGCAGCCAAAGCGACATCATTTACTCGTTTATCATGTACATCATTTTTTCGAGAAGTGATTGCAAAGAAGAGAGATATTCTTCCCGGAATTATTAAAAATAATCAAAACGACTCTATACAGTGAATTCTCGATGTATGTCAACAACACGGGTCTTCTCAGGGTCGTGCATCGTCCAGGAGGCATACCCGAGCCGTGTTATGTTTACATTTATGTGGTGGTCCGCAATGTTTATCATCCAGACCTTGGCGACCTGTATACAGCAGAATCACTGTAATCTCAATTCAGAGAACTCTATTGAAATTGTCGACCGAGCCTTCCGAATAAATACCTTCTAAATAACAATCTAACGATTCTGCGTGCACGGAACCAGATCACAGGGAGAACAATAAAGAGAACAATGAGATAATCGAAGAGGCTGAAGCCAGGGGAACGCCGGTGATTATGAAAGTGCCCAAGGCGAAGTTAGGCAGGAATACGTCCGCGTTTATCTCATCTGCGGAGATGGCTACGCCAATGGGCCGTTCGTATTTTCCATCTTCGCGAGATCGTGTGCCGCTGGATACGATGTGTCCACGTGTACCTTGTACTTACGTTGTTAGAAAGGACGTACCACTCGTTGAGTGGCAAGAGCAATGGTAACAGAAGCAAGACGAGTTCTCTCTCTCTCTCCCTCTCTCCCACTCTCCCACTCTCTCTCTCTCTCTCTCTGTCTCTTGTGTATGTATGTATGCACGCGGTTCCGTTAAAATTCTTGCGCCGCGTGTCGTCGCCGGTGATTGCGCCTTAATGCCTATCCTTTCAGACGCGAACTGTAACCGGCAATCTCGCCGAACAATGTCCCCCTAAATTAACCATTATCTCGTCGGACGGTTTCGGACGATCCTTTTTCACTCCCTCGGACACAATCGTTAAATACTCTTCGATCCGCGTGATGAATTGTCTCGCGATTCTTCATTTCGCGAACGCCTACCGCGACGAAAAACGAAACGGATCGCTGCTGTGGTAATTGGGTTGCAGGCTTGCGGGGCCCGGCATGGTTCGACATCCATATACGTATGCAACGGTCAAAATCTAGACAAATTGCCGCTTCGATATTGCAACGAGCAGTTTAGAAGTGGTCAATTGTGTTTCCTAAAAGTCCAATCTAAGTCTGTATGGAGCCCAAATCGCGAATTTCTACCTGATCGTGGCGTAATTTGTAATATTCGGCAGAAAACTCGCTTTCTGAAGCAAGTATGACGTCACAAGATGGCTGCCGCTGAGAGATTCTCTTAATTTCGAGAGATTCAGTGTTGAATGTCTTAAGAAGAAGTAACCGTGCGAATTTTATGCATTCCGAACGAACTAATTTGTCTATTTCTGTATCTTTTGCAGCTTGCCGAAATTCTCACGAGTCAAAATTAATTTCCACGTAGCTCCTGGTTCTTGCTTAACCCATTAGCGCCAATTAATATTATATTTGTTTGCTTCCAGCGCGATCTAATTGTAAGATTGACTAGTTGTTTTGTCCGTCGTTTGCTAAAATTTAAAAAACAATTCTTGGCCGTGAATGGGTGAAGTCTGTTGATCGTCAAACGCAAAATGGCCGTTGAAATGAAACTAAAGGTTTAAACGTTGAGCAAAGCTGTTAGAAAATTTTCGGGGAAACTGACCGCTGTACCGGACGCCGTCCGAAATTCTCCGGCGACTTTCACCGGACGACGAAGATTCGATTATGCAGAGTCCCGATCGGGTTACAATGTCGTCGATTTCGATCACGCGAGGATGCAGGATGCGCGTCGAGAATTATGGCCGGTCGCCGGTCCACTTAGCAGGTGGCTCGATATTATTCAATATCTTACGCATTAAGGAGGCTACGTTTGAATCGTAAACGCGGCTCAATAAAAAGACAGCCGGTAATTAAAACGCCGGTGTCGATGTCGAGCCGGCCGGGATAGCGAGAGGCAGCAGCAGCAGCGGCGGCGGCGTTAAGAATTTACGCAGGACGATTGATTTACCGTCGCGCCCGCCCGTAACAAGGATATTACGCGACGCTCTCGCATGAATCACGGGACCGAATCAGAAAAACGAGAAGGAGGGCATGAGTCAATTACGCTCGGTCCAATTTCGGGCGTTCGTTAAATCGGCCCGATGAACAATAAAATCAATCGTTAACCCGAAAGAAAGGTGGACGAACGTAAAGGAGTGCACGACGCCGGGCGTACACTACCGTCCAGAAGTATTTGGCTCGCATCGTCGTCGGTATAGCGCAAAATTACGTCGGGATAAAAAAGAAATTTCCTTTTACCGGCGCGTCGCTTCGAATTGTTGATTTCAACGCGAAATCGAAATTCTTTTCATCGATAATTTCAATAAGTAACGGTATTCCGTAATTCTTCTGGCAGGATCACAAACGCACACGAATACCGCAGTCTGCTAACAATCATAAAATTGAAGCACGTTCCTCTCCGGTCGCTCTACTTCCGCGGAATGACATTCATTTTCGTCATTCCCGAGGTTAATATTAATTGATGCGGGAGAGAATAAATAATATCGACAGGAAAGGACGCTTTCAACGTTATTCGGGTTCGTACTAGACTTTCGAAACGAAGGCGCGAAGCGGTCCGAATAACTTATGGCGGGTAGTGTATACGCGATTCGTAGCCGCAAAATCGTCAACAGTAATTACCATATTTTTTGCGAGCGCACGCAGTAGCCGGTTCGCCGGGGGAGAAGAAATCACGGTAATTAAATTACCGAACAAAACATCCGTATCCTCTGGAAAGAGCGCAAATCGAGCACGGACGGACGATGTCACGCGACGCGGTCGCCAATAAAATCACGCTACGATTCCGCCCGCTGCTCCACATAAACTTGCTCGCCTAGCCGGTCGACCCGGCCGGACCCTCGATCGTCCGTGAAAAATCGATCGTCGCTTTACCGGCCGCCATGCTCCCAGAAACTAGGATAACGCCCGGCAGAAGCGGGATCATGATCGCCTGGAACCGAGACGGCGTCGAACGTTCCTCTCCAAGCTTTGCACTTTAAGTCCTTTCGATACGATCCTTCTTCCGATCGATACTACATCAGTACGCTGTGTACCAGTGTCTAACGTAGATAGCTAGATCTATTTTTCTATTTTTTAAATATATCTTTGAACCAACTTCTTCGAGGTCAATATCGGACTTTTTCTATTACAGCTAACAGATATATCTTCGTCACTTCGTTACACTAATCCTTCGAACTCCTGAACCGTTCGTTTGTCTCGAAAATCTTAAATTTTCGAAATATGTTAATCAAAGAAGCGTCCTTTGAATGAACTGCTTAAAAATCAGTTGGCGCTCCTAACAGCGGAGTTATTGCCAATTTCTTGGACGGGTCTGTGCTCGAGGATTTTTCCGAGCACGTTAACCAGTAAGAAAACACAAAGAGACCGGTCTTTTTGAAGATGTTATGGCGGAGGCCTCTTAAAAACAACGTCCGCCGAGACGCCCGTTATTTCAATGCTCTTGTGTCGGCACTCGGACGGGCTCACTCGCGAACAGGGCCCCGCAAAAATGTTGTCTCGCACTTAACGTTGTTGTTACTTTGTTGTCGGCCTCCTCTTCCGCTAATTACCGGGAAAAACGCGTTCGAGAGGCGGCCGGCGTGTTTGCGTGCGGAAAAGCACACACGCGTGACGAGGAGATCTTCGGACGGGCTTGTGGAAGTGGTGCTACGGGTCGTTTCAAAAGCGATGGACAACAGAATCGACGGATTCTTCGAGATTCTTTAACACGCGCGAACGAAGGTCGTACAATAATAATGCTACGATAAACAATGTTTCTACAGGATAACGCAAAAGTGAGGGTCCTCGCGATGAGAGTCTGCGCGACAATACGGTAATTTTGTTTTCTATATTTCACCGGTGTCGGGTGCTAATCGAGTTTGCAATGGTTTCTCTGCTCCGAGGGAGAATATCCGTCTCCGTGGGGGGCGGAAAAAAAAATACGAATGACCACCCCCGGTGAAGAAAGCTCTACGTCAGAATGACACGCGGGATAAACGTATGCATGTATATCTGTTTCGACTGTGTTGCGCATTTCTGCGCTCGGTAATGGGGAAGTTTTTGTGGCTGGATGCCTACACGTCAGCGAATTTACATAGAAGAAAATTTTATGGAGACGGCGGGCATAGGAGGCGCGTACGGGAGTGTGCGTGGTCAGCGAGAGTAGGCTTCTGCAACATTGTCATTAATTAGCCTGTCTTCTACTTCGTTATAGCCACTTCCGCTATAAAGTGGAAGGTTTCATGTCTCTGCCTAAATTTACGGCCAGAAAAGCACATAAACGGGACAAGGGGAGCAACTGTACGTGTGTAAGCAAACCGCTACAGTACTATGCAAATGTGATGCTCTACGCTCGCAGTCATTATCTACGGTGATCTCTATCCGTTCCGATATTGTACAGCTTCGAGACACCGTGTTGCACAAAACGGGCCGCCGCCGACGCCGACGCCGACGCCGCCGACGCCGGTTTTCTAAATAGACGGGGAAATGCCCGGATTCAACAAGACAAGGAGCAACGATCTAACATTGTTGCATATCGCCGGCAGGTTTCCCGCTGGGTTTATCTAAATTTATATGCACCGGGAAGAGCAACGAAGACACCCGCGCGAAGAGCAACGAACGTACGTTTACGGTCGAAACTGGAGCGAAACGGAAATAGTGGGAGCTTTACACGTGTCTTCTGTCAATGTATTGTTTAAAGGCGGCACACGTTATCCGCTTCAGCTTTGTTTCCGTTCGACTGTCAGCCATTGCAGACAACGAGGTCTAATTGTGGCGGTAGCGAAAGCAATCAACGGGGTATTAGACACCGTTCTACATAATATTTAGGCTTTTCGTTTAAGTGAAACGAAATTGGTATATTTTTATTGAAGTACAACGTCGTGTGAGAACGTAACAAAATGGTAATAGTCAATTAAATTTGTTGCTATTGGGCGCGGCTCAAATAGTCCCACCGTGCCACATAGAAAGTTGGAGGACTACTGAATATCATACATTCAATTTTTTTCAATTTGTATTTCATTGAATAACTTATCTTGATTTTATGGAATTTTTGAGGTTTCTAGTATGGCCGGGCACTTTTAATCCCACCGCGCCCCAAAGAGTTAAGATACAGTGTATATGTCGCTAAAGTATGAATGATAAACGTCGCGGACTTATCCCCACTACCGCGTGGTACACCGTAAGGTACATCGTGAGGTGCCGCGAAGCAAGAGAGGCCTCGGACGCCGAGAAAACATAACGCAGCTCGGGTATGTCTTCTGGACGATATATGTCGTTGGCAAGACCCGCGTTGTTGACATATATCGAGAATTCGCTGTAGCCCCAAAAATTCATTACCATCTTTCCGCGTATTCTCATCAGTCTCAAGCCTTACTTTTGACCTTTTCACTCACCGATCCCGAATCATGTTTTTGAACCTCTTTCTCATCAACCCTTGTTACCATCCAAGAGTTACTATTACACTTTTCCTAACCCCCACTACCGTCCACGAAAGCTTTGAAATTTGTGCTTTGAAACTTGTGCGATTTCGTGTACTCAGTTTAGCCGAATATTGTTCTATGAGATATTAAACATTCGAATGTAGCAGGGGTTGAAACGTTTGATTCTGGTTTTTCCGTTCACGGGCCACTATGCGCCGACCTGTACAATCTCAACGACACGCGATACGAAGAACTGCTTCTCTCTCTTTCTCTCTCTTTCTCTCTCCGTTTCTCTCCTCTCCGGCTAGTAAATACAAAGAGAAGATTATCGAAGCCGAAAGGGGGAATAGGGTACGGGGCGGTGGAACGCGTTACAAGCGAAAAAGACAAAGGGAAAAATGAGAGGAGGGACAGAGTTTTCAAACCGTACGCAAGGACGACCGCAGAAACCGTGGATATGCACGCGCGAAATAAACGCGCGCGGTCTCCCGCGAGCGTATAAATAAGCGTAGAGTGGCGCGCGTGCAGTTTCGCCCTCCGCGCTCTCTGCTCTGCTCCGCTCCGCTCTGCTCCGCTCTGCTTTGCTCTGCTCTGCTCTGCTCTGCTCCGCTCGCTCGCTCGCGCGTACGCCTCTCGTGTCTCGCGATGGAATCCAGTTTGCCGGTGAGTTTTTGCAAAACCGTCGGTGTGCACGTCCAGAGCACTGATTCCCGGACAACGTGACGCAATTATGCAACGAACAGCCGAGCCAGACCCCGCCGGTTCTCCGCCGTTGGCTCTCGATACTATCGTTGACCTTGAGGCCCTCGGGAACACACCGCCATCCACCTCGGCCAGCTTCTTTCCCGCGGCCTTGCGCCAACGGCTCGGCGCATCACGGATCGACTTCGGGATCCCGAACCGACCCTGGCCTCCTACGGTGCATCCGAAATGCATGGATGGTCCTCAGCTATGCCTGAACAATTTTTATTCGCATCTTTCTTTGGTCATCTGTGTTGCAACCAGATTGTAATATTCGATAGTTATTTTCAGTAGCGAGCAAGCGATGCCCTTGACCTTGAGATATGCTGTCGAAATTAGTGCTATTCGGTGTACCTTCTACGGTGCATCCGAAATGCATCGGCACCAGGATGCCTGAAAAATCCTCAGCTATGTCTGAACAATTTTTATTCGCATCTTTCTTTGGTCGACTGTGTTGCAACCAGATTGTAATATTCGGCAATTATTTTCAGTAGCGAGCAAGCAATGCCCTTGACCTTGAGATATGCTGTCGAAATTAGAGCTATTCGGTGTACCTTCTACGGTGCATCCGAAATGCATCGGAACCAGGATGGTCCTCAGCTATGCCTGAACAATTTTTATTCGCATCTTTCTTTGGTCATCTGTGTTGCAACCAGATTGTAATATTCGATAGTTATTTTCAGTAGCGAGCAAGCGATGCCCTTGACCTTGAGATATGCTGTCGAAATTAGTGCTATTCGGTGTACCTTCTACGGTGCATCCGAAATGCATCGGCACCAGGATGCCTGAAAAATCCTCAGCTATGTCTGAACAATTTTTATTCGCATCTTTCTTTGGTCGACTGTGTTGCAACCAGATTGTAATATTCGATAGTTATTTTCAGTAGCGAGCAAGCGATGCCCTTGACCTTGAGATATGCTGTCGAAATTAGAGCTATTCGGTGTACCTTCTACGGTGCATCCGAAATGCATCAGCACCAGGATGCCTGAAAAATCCTTAGCTATGTCTGGACAATTTTTATTCGCATCTTTCTTTGGTTATCTGTGTTGCAACCAGATTGTAATATTCGATAGTTATTTTCAGTAGCGAGCAAGCGATGCCCTTGACCTTTAGATATGCTGTCGAAATTATAGTGTACCTTTGGTCGGGACCTGCAAGAACCAAGATGGAATTAGGTTGAGGGAATTGTTCAGGTTGCTAGTTTTGTTGTCAAAGCACCGACGCATAATTTTACTGTCCACTGAAATCGCTTCTAGACAAAAATCACATGAGAGCAGGGGTTAAATTGGCTTGTTCTCCCTTTGACACGGCGTGTAGGCAGAGAGCCGGCCGCGACAATATGGCGAAATTCCCGGGGCTATTGACGGAACGGCATAAATACCGAATTCCACGGGGCTTAGGCCGTCGGGGCCGGGTCGGCTTAATCCCCGGGAGCGGCGTCGCGCCTGCTAAGATCGTATTATACGAGGAAACCTAAATAAAGTTTGCCCCGAACGAGGCGTTATGCCGATTCGTTTCAATAACCGGCCGGCGCCGGCCGCGCGATTACAACGGGAGATGGCAACAACTATGAAACCTCGAGTCGGTTGGCTCTATCCTGCATTCGACGCTTCAGCCCTGCGGCAACACTTTCGGGACGACCTGATAAACAAACAAACGCGTTCTGGTTGCTGGCAGATTGCTCGGTGGCTCGAATATAGTAATTATTTTCATTTCTCCGGGGTTTGTCTTTGACAATATATGTCGAGGTCAAGGTACCATAGATTCGTTCGCGAATCGTTACCAAAAATTGAAATTCGTTCAGAACGTTCATAACTGTGAGGCAAAATGTACCAAAGCATTATCGTTCGAGGGTTAATATATTATATCAACGGCAGTCGTTTCAATAAAATTTCAATAAAACAAACGCGTTCTAGTTGCTGGCAGATTGCTCAGTAATTCTAGCTTCGAATATAGTAATTATTTCCATTTCTCCGGGGTTTGTCCTTGACAATATATCTCGAGGTCAAGGTACCATAGATTCGTTCGCGAATCGTTACCAAAAATTGAAATTCGTTCGGTACGTTCGCAACTGTGATGCAAAATGTACCAAAACCTCGTCGTTCGAGGGTTACTGTATCAACGGCAGTCGTTTCAATAAAATTCGGCGTCCTCGAACGGGCGAGGCTGTCCCGGTGTGTTAATAAGGCGTCGATATAACGCCAGCGTGCGATTTAAAACACCATTTTCGCAGACGCAGGCCGTTATGAGATACCGGTATACCGGCCCGATCCGGGCACAAGCAGCTTCTGTTTTCGGCAATGAGGATGTCAGACAAGTTACGACACGGCCAGCAGGTGCTGCGGGGAGAGCCCGTCGAGGTCCCGGTTACTTCCTCTGTTCTTTTTTTCGTGTTTATTTGCTCATTTTCCTTCGATTCTTTTCGAACGGACCGGCGCGCGGCCGCATACACGACGACGACGACGACGACGACGACGGCGACGACTGCGCGACGCCTCGTACCCGGCTACCGTTCAACCTTTGTTGTATCGGGTCGACGATCGATTCGAGGACCAATTACAAGATCCTGTTGCCAGTCTGCGATTCCCTCGACACCCAAACGATTCCGATATATTCCTGTGCAGTTCTCATCGAAAGCACCGGATTTCGTCGCAATCATTTCCTAGAGAAATGATTATTACTAATACCTCCGAAATCGATCACGTCGTCCTCGAAACTGGCTGACCTTGATCTTGAAGCTATTTTTATTTCCGAAACTTGGCGCATCATCGACGCCTGTCAACTGTTCTTCCTGACAGCCTTTATATTTCGACGCGTCAGCCACGCGAACTAATTTACTCAGTGAAAGAAAACATAGGCATTCGAGAATTTCGAGAATTCCAAAATGTTTAGAAAACTGAATTGTATAACTTGGAAGAAATATCTGACTTGTTCAGTAACGATGTCGGTATCCAATTTAATCGTCTAATAAATTCATGTATCGAAATAAATAATAAATTCACGCGATCAAATGTATCCTACTAGAAAGTGGTCAATTTTTAGAATCAGTTATTATTTACGACGCAAGAACAACAATCATAGAACGCATCGTTTTCTTTTGATTGACATAGAAACGTTCTCTCTCTCTCTGCTACTTTGCAGTCCCGTAATATTTTTAGATTTTCGCAATTTCTCAAAAGGTGCATACGCGATGACTCGAACTGCATATTCCCTGGGCGAAAAATTCGCGACGAGAAACTTCTTTCGCAGAAACGACGCGAGCTCCCCGCGGATGCAACGCTACCATGTGCATTCTGATAGGGCGAGAGGAGGCGGGGTGGATCCTCTCTGCGGTCTGCTACATCTATTTATAGCGTACGCCATACTAATGCATATGCCGCCTATGCACCACCGCTAACACCGCGTCCCGAGCATAACGGGCTTTTACATGCTGCACTGGATATTCCACGTGGGTTCCCCACCCCCCTCCTCCCTCCTTCCCCCGCCGCGTGTGCCCACGTCCTCCCTCTGCGCCCGTCTTCCTCAGGATTCCCTGTTTCTCCCGGCTCCTCCGATGCGCTCGCTGCTCCTCTGTCTGCGGAGGTCGCAGATCTCGCGTACACGCGTGCGAACGCACGTGCGCCTGCCCCGAGAGGAATGCACCGGAGAGCCACCAGAAGATTTATGCACCGGCGCAGGTCCGCGAGCGTGTAAAAGTCGACCGCGCGAACCCCGCAACTTTTTACCCACGACCTTCTTTGTCGTCGGCGTTCGCCCGTATTTAGCGGCCGTTACACTTGGACGTCGTTCCCAGTGGTCTTCGGGATCGCTCCTGGGTCGTCAACATCAACCAACCGAGTTACAACCCCCGAAAATCACGCAACACTAATCAAAACGTTCGATTTCCTCGCACCGACTGTAAAGTCCTCCAGGAGGATCCCAATTATCAACCCTTAGCGCTCGAACGGTGACTCTGAAGCACCGCTAGAAATTCTTGCGGCATTATTTCGAGGAAATTACGAGGAATATTGCAAAATATTTATACTGAATTCTTATTCTACGCTAAACTCCCCCTGTCGCGAGAAATTATCCACGGTTTAACCCTTGGCACTCGAACGGTGACTCTGAAGCACCGCTAGAAATTGTTGCGGCATTATTTCGAGGAAATTACGAAGAATATTGCAAAATATTTATACTAAATTCTTATTCTATAATAAATTCCCCCTGTCGCGAGAAATTATCCACGGTTTAACCCTTGGCACTCGAATGGTGACTCTGAAGCATTATTTGAAAGAAATTACAAAGAATATTACAAAATATTTGTTACATTAGAAAATTTGTGTTTAATAGATCACTAAACATTTAAATACTGTATGTTGAAATCGGATCAGTTCAATATGAATAAAATGAAAATATTGTAAGACGGAAGAAAAATTTAGTTTTAGATTGAAAACAGTGCAAAGGGTTAAATAGTCATGATTTCGTTACAACGAAGTGTACGAAGTGTTTTCGAGGCGAGCGGGATGCTTTCTTTTTACACGATTTTTGGAATAACACGGAAGCAGAAAGATACACAGTTCTTTTAAAAAATATTCGCTACACTAAATTCCCCCTGTCACGAGAAATTATGCACGGTTTAACCCTTGGCACTCGAATGGTGACTCTGAAGCATTATTTGAAAGAAATTACAAAGAATTTTACAAAATATTTGTTACATTAGGAAATTTGTGTTTAATAGATCACTAAACATTTAAATACTATATGTTGAAATCGGATCAGTTCAATATGAATAAAATGAAACTATTGTAAGACGGAAGAAAAATTTAGTTTTAGATTGAAAACAGTGCAAAGGGTTAAATAGTCATGATTTCGTTACAACGAAGTGTACGAAGTGTTTTCGAGGCGAGCGGGATGCTTTCTTTTTACACGATTTTTGGAATAACACGGAAACAGAAAGATACACAGTTCTTTTAAAAAATATTCGCTACACTAAATTCCCCCTGTCACGAGAAATTATGCACGGTTTAACCCTTGGCACTCGAATGGTGACTCTGAAGCATTATTTGAAAGAAGTTACGAAAAATATTATATTTGTAGCTAATAGACCACTAAACATTTAAATATTATATGTCTAAATGGGATCATAAAATATTCTAAGACGGAAACAAAATTTATTATTTAGAATGAAAATAGCGCAAAATGCAAAGGGTTAAAATTCAAATTTAGCTTCCCCCTTGGATATATACTCTCTTTGAAACTTTTAGAGACCTGCAGCGTCCTAATTGCATCTTTTTACGCAGACCGGCGTCACAGCCACCGCGGTTCAATATGGCGGCGCATTATCTTCGAGGAACGAATGAAATTCCAGTCGGAGCCGACTGATAAACGATTCCGCGCGGGGATGCGCGTTCGGAAATACGATCGGAATTGAAAAGTTCCCGCGCGGCCCGAAGCGCGAAGTTTACGTTCGATTCGCGAGCGTCTCTGGGGCCGCGGGCGTTATAACTTCGGCAGTTGTTACTTATAAATTACCATCGCGGCAGTTATAACTCATAGAGCGTACGACGCCTTTATAACTTATACCCCGGCCGTATAAGTTATAAACGCGGCCCGTGTAATTTATATGTTACCGGTGCCGATGTTATAAAGTGGCCACGGCGAGCCAACAAACGGCATTATTTAATACAAGATTAATTTTCAGCCGACAAACCCGAAGGTCCTCTACTCTCTTCATCGACGTTGGTCCTCGACGCCTGATCTCGTATGCGCGACAAAAATAACCTTGCGCAATTTATTCACCTCGGCCCGCGAAAATAAATTATTCAACCCCTCCGATCGACTGCGCGCGAGCGCCGGCTTAATTAATTTATTCAACGCCGATCTCGTGCTGATGGCTGCCGAATTGCCGAATCGAGGACAATTGCACTCCCCGGCGTCAGACGCGTAACGATAATTGTTTAAAATTGGATGAGAGTGCCAACAGGTCCTAGAGGTACACTGGAAGGATTTAGGATCTATTTAGAATTTCTCTTTTAAATTATTATTCGACAGGAAATTGATCCGATGCTGTTGGTTTTGCTGGCAAGCCTGATGCATTATCGTGTCGGAGATGTATTCGAGAGTTGAAACATGGATTCAGCGGGATTCCTGTGCTTGTTTTTCTCGAGAAAAGTGGCGTTCATTTGTCGAACGGAACGATGACCAGCGAGCAATCGGAATTCCGAGGGGAACAGCAGAGTCAACATTAATTCCAGTGTTAGCCTGTGGTCCCGGGGTAATTACCGTCATCGCCGGCGCAACGATAATGGAAGGAAACACCGGGACGCCGGATCTCGCGTTGCGAAACGCCGATTGAATATCGACGAACGTTTTTCACGGGCGATGGGTAACGAGATTTGCTTTTTCACGTGGCGAGACCGGTCACGGTGACGGTAAATTGACCGATAATGTTGCTTGGCACTGATTGCCGGATAGCAATGATGGATGCACGAGGGGCGCCCCTCGGCATGGTCTGTCCTTTATACCGTGTGCGCCAAGGTCGCTAACCCTACCCGAGCCCTCGGGTACTCTTTGGCGCCACACTCTCTTCGTACTTTTAGCCCGACACCGTGTGTTGTTGCAGCCGTCGTCCCGGGCGAAACATCGCGTCGGTGTTCGTCCGCACGGTCGAACGAAACGCCTATTTTCTTGGACATCGGCCAACATTTTTAACGGCCAACATTTTCTACTGTCTGTCTCCACAAGGTCTTTGTTAAGGGGGCCCGGCATGGTTTGACATCCATATACGTATGCAACGGTCAAAATCTAGACAAACTGCAGCTTCAATATCGCAATGAGCAGTTTAGAAATGGTCAATTGTGTTCCCTAAAAGTCCGATCTAAGTCTGTATGGAGCCCAAATTGCGAATTTCTACCTGATCGTGGAGTAATTTGTAATATTCGGCAGAAAATTCTAATTCCGAGGCAAGTACGACGTCACAAGATGGCTCCCGCTACAATATCGCAATGAGCAGTTTAGAAATGGTCAATTGTGTTTCCTAAAAGTCCGATCTAAGTCTGTATGGAGCCTAAATTGCGAATTTCTACCCCATCGTGGAATAATTTGTAATATTCGGCAGAAAATTCTAATTCCGAGGCAAGTACGACGTCACAAGATGGCTGCCGCTTTAATATTGCAATTAGCAGTTTAGAGGTAGTCAATTGTGTTTCCTAAAAGTCCAATCTAAGTCTGTATGGAGCCCAAATTGCGAATTTCTATCTGATCGTGGAGTAATTTGTAATATTCGACAGAAAACTCGCTTTCTGAAGCAAGTTCGTACTTGAGACGTCGTCGTCACAAGATGGCTGCCGCTTCAATAGCGCAATGAGCAGTTTAGAAATGGTCAATTGTGTTCCCTAAAAGTCCAATCTAAGTCTGTATGGAGCCCAAATTGCGAATTTCTACCTGATCGTAAAGTAATTTGTAATATTCGGCAGAAGATTCTAATTCCGAGGCAAGTACGACGTCACAAGATGGCTGCCGCTTCAATATCGCAATGAGCAGTTTAGAAATGGTCAATTGTGTTTCCTAAAAGTCCAATCTAAGTCTGTATGGAGCCCAAATTGCGAATTTCTACCCCATCGTAAAGTAATTTGTAATATTCGGCAGAAGATTCGAATTCTGAAGCAAGTATGACGTCACAAGATGGCTGCCGCTGAGATATTCTATTCATTTCGAGAGATTTAGTGTTCGTATCGAAAGAAAGGCTCTATACAGACGTAGCAAAGACATGTACAAACACGGTGGTATGCATTTTTAATTGATTACTTTGTTATTTAAGCCTAAATGCCTGCCGGCCCCCCTTCGCGGACGAATTTCGTCTCTGGAGAATAATTGTTACCTATTAACGTCACGCTTCTTGCTTTGTTTCATTCTCGCATTTAGCTCTTCAGAAGCTGTTAGATTGTCGTATACGAATTTATATTAAAATCTACAAGTTTATTGTACACCATTCCGAGGCACTGAACTGATTTTTAAGGTCTCACTTTAACATTACTTTTAAGTAAATCATATGTCAAAGTCAATCTTATTCGATCATTGATCTCGTTATCAATCTTATAATCGCGATCGTTCTAACATGAAAATTCGATTTAGTGGTTTTCCATGGTTGCCCCCGTAAAAATTAGTACGGGATACCGTTGAACACTCGAAATGATCTCTTTGCACGATTTCTCCGGTCTCATGTTTCCAGATACACGAATGGAAACCTTAACAAAATAAATCGGTGTCAATCAACAGCCGGAAGGTGTATGTCTTCGGTCCTTGATCTCGATCCCTTTTAAGAGCCGCGAGTAAAATCTCGGCGCTTCTTTCCCGTTTCTTTTTCCTCGTCTTATTATCGCTAATATCGCTGGTCGCACATCGGTGTTTCACTGAAACCATCCTGGAATGCGAACCGCTCCGATTTCAACCGCAATTCGACCGGACAAAAATTCTTAACATTGCTAAAACCGGCCGATGAGGTTATCGAATCATCCGCTTGGTATCGGCCTGTAATTACCAGGCGCAATTACATAAACCACTTTTTTTTTATCTCCGTTAATTAGCCACACGCGCGTCCCGACGTCTCGCTGTAATCGTAGATTACGCTTCGTCCCTTCACGCTAATCGAACGATCGTTTCGATCGTGATCCGCTTTTAATATTTTCAGACGATTCGCTATGCCCGGTATCGTAAAATTTGCATTCGTTCGCGTGCATAAACAGGGGCTTCCACGACGCGCGAGAACGGAGCAACATTTCTGTTTGCAGTTCTGATCGGCGTACGTTGTAAAATGGCGTGCGATAGCGAGAAGCATTAACCGAAACGGGCTTGTCACGATGCGCGATCTTCCAGCTATCATTTGCACCTTCGATAGTTCGAGAATTTCCACAGGGACACACTCGAATGTTGTATCGAAATAACTCGTTCAAATCCGATCGCTTCTTCGGAGTATGGATCTGGATTTATTGACGTTTCGAAACGATTCTAAATTTTCCTGCTAGCTTAATTGTATCCAACATCAAGCGCACTCCATTCCAGCTTTCATTCGAGCCGAAAAGTTAAAAAATTCCCACGAGAATACAATCTAAAATGCAATGAAGGTACCCACCTCACAAAACCCATCCATTTCCACTCAATTTACAGATTTCTCGATTTCTAAATTGGATAATTTGAAAACATAAATATCTCGAGAACCAATAGCTGAAAATGAATGTTTATAGTCTCGAAGAATTCCTACTGATTCCGCGCATCGATCTCGCATCATAAATTGCAATAATTATGCCCAGTTATGGAGTTATTTTTATAATAAACTCTCGACGGGCATCAAAACGCATTCGCCATCTATTGGAAGATTGCCTGCACTAAGCTATAAACCAATACATAGACCAGAGAGATCACAAAATATGACAAATTTGAGTAGAAAAAGAATATTTTTATGACGTAGAAATGTTCAGGGGAGTCCGCTGCATCTACCTGATGCAAAAAGGTTAAAAAATGATCGCGTTGTACTAAAATATTTAACAAAATAGCGGTACTGTTACCGAAAAGGGAATGATTGTGCCATCTGGTAATCAAATTCAGAAATTGGAAATTAGAAAAATTTAAATAACTCGGAAATCTGTGGCACAAAATTAATGTTACACTGAAAATGATAAACTGAACCACTTAAATGATTCGTACCCCTGCTTTTATGTCGCTTTATGAAAAAAAAACAACGCCGAGAAGACTTTTCTTGTATAATATGGATGCAGAAAATTCTACTAGTCAAATTTTCCACGTTTTACGATTTTTTTCGGTCCATGCACAGACTTTCGATTTTCTCCCGTCATCTACCCAGGTCGCAGACTTATCTGTGGTGGATATCGATGCTGGTAAAGCAGTGGACTCGATTTCCAACAGTGCGTAAGAACGTACTGATCCATGATAATATCGCCATCGCTATGTTCAACGGAAAGTAACGGGTACAGTAGTTGGTTCATGTTCTAGGAATTATTTTTTTAAATCCATGAATTTTTCATAAAAACTTTTCACTTTAATCCCTTGATCGCGACTAGAAGAGTTAGGATTTCGAGCGAAATGCACCACACTAAACCATGAAAACTGTTTTTACAAAATAATTTACAAAATACTTGCAGCGTTATCATTTTAGAAGGTCGCAAAATTCTAACCAGCGAAAGTAGTAGGATTTTATAACTTCTTTAGTGTCCTAAATATCTGTATTTATGCGATCAAATTTAACCTCATTCACATATAATATATATATAGAATTTAAACATTTTCTAATGGTTTCAACTCAGAACCAATAATTTTACTCGAAGAACACGAGGGTCGTTCATCGATCACGATACAAGAATTATTAAGGTTACAATACAGTGCTGTTTTAATGCGTTTAAAATCTAGCAATTATACATCACAGTTGGTCAATCCAACGCCGTTTTGTTTCGCAAAGTTATGGTTTGTTCTTTGGGAAGGTACATCTGTGAAACAATACGTATACACCGATATTTCCCATAAACATTCCCAGAAAGAAACGCGCCCGCGTTCCACGGGGGAGAAAAAGATTTGCACGCGGCGGCGTTCCCTTCGGTATTCGACTTGCATTCCCCTTTCTTTAACCTCGTTTCCACGCAAAACTCCATTGTTATGCTGCGTATAGGCATACGACGGTTAGAATGGCCTATAAGAATCCGAAAAGTTAATTCATTCACGGTGCGTCGCCTCTTCGCTGCGCCTCCGGTAAATCACAATATTTCCGAATAAATTTAAAGAGAAAGACCGTCCTGCTCCAAATAGGCAGCCATTGCTGACTCTATAAAACAAATCGATTCCCAGTGGCTTGTACATACAATCTCACCATTGTTGCACCGAGGACGATTTACAGATTGCCTCCATTTGCGATTAACAATCTATATAAAAGATTCGTGTTTCTTAGTCGAGAACCACGGTTTATTCGTTAGTACGTAATACCAACCCACATGAAAGTTTAAACACGATTTTCACGTGAGTAAAAGATAACTGATTTCTTTTCTATTGACATAATACGCGTGCAGCGTAACGTGTCCATCCTTATGATTGATGATAGTGGAAACATTCTGGTCCAGCATAATAGCCGAGCAACTTCTTCTACAGAGTATTCTACGCTAATCCATAAATAATGTCTGCTGTTGAAGAAACTTTTACACAATTCAGAGAAATAAAAAGCAAACTTCCATCGCACAATGGCGAACCGCTTTGTCTAAAAATCAAGACACACTTGTTCAGATTAAAAACAGTTCTGTGTAGTCTTTGTGCGAATGTTTTACATAACCAGCCGGATTTAGACGATCGATCGGTCCATCATCGAGCGATCCTCTCCGAAAAGAACGTGCAAACGGTCCATTTCGAACACGTGTCGGATATCAATTAATATTTCACCCGTTCGTTTCCTCGCTTTTTCTCTCGTTTCTTCTTCCGTCAGAAAAAATAAAAAAAGAAAAAGGAAAATGATACTCGTCCGGACACCTTTCGCTTTCACTCGGCCACATCGGACCTGTTACAGTGTATCTGACAGCGGACAAGAACCGATCGCAATACGCTTATATCATGACAGATGTGTCTCGTCTCGCCTAATTTTCCCCGCGAGTCCCGATTTGACAACCGCGTCAATTTCTCGAACGAGAGAAGATGTTTTTGCTCGTCCCGTGGAAGAACCACTTTCCAGAGCTGTCGGACGCGATCACCGTAATAACCGGCGGCGGTTACGTACGATAATCCAACGTAATCCATTATCCTCCCGGTCTTGATCGTTAAAGCGCGTCCGCGGTAATTGCGATATCTCGACAAAATGCTCCTATTAGCGTGTTAATCGGTCGGGAAGCGATATAGTTCGGTAATTGGGCGCGCGACACGGTAAAAGTACATTCTCTCTCCCGTGAAAAGCGACGCGAATAATAATGTTTGATCGTACGTCGCACGATTAGATCGTTAGAATCCCGATCGTCCGGAAACAACAGAGTCGTCTTCGTTATAGAAACGGGGAACCAGCCTCCCGGATTTCTCTTCCGAGATCGACGAACGTTTCCCAGATGCCTGAAGTTCTCGTTTTAATTATTCGGAAGACAGGAAGCAAGGTAATTGATGTTGGCACGGACGAGTGCTCGCTGTAACGAATAATACCGATAAACAAATCGATGATTGCAGTCGTCGCGGCGGAAAGTAAGCCAACGCTCTCACCGATCCGATTTCAAGGAACACTTCGACGCTAGAGCAATAACTGCGAACCTGTTCGAACGATTAAGGGAAGAAACAAATTTTTATTCCACATCAATACCTTGCAATTAATGCATACATTTTTTATCTATTGATCGCCTAGTACATTGTAGCAATTGCAGCTATTCGAAAAAAGGAAAAGGCGTGGTTGAATGAAAACAAATTTAAACCTTTGCACTCGAAGCTATTTTAACTCGAAAACGAAACATTTCTTCCGACATAGAATATTTAATTTCTACATTTATTTTTTCATGTTATACATATGAAAATTATGCAATTTACTCGTACAACACTGAAGTGTTTAGTAATTTATTAAATACAAAGGAGTTTAATAGGGTAAAAAATATTTTTAATAATGATACAGCAATTTTTACTGGCGCCTTTTACTGGGCACTAAAAGTGACTATTTTACATTACCTTCCAAAAATAACAAGAACGTGCTGACCAAATTTTTAGCCATTATTTTTTTCGAACAACATACACTGAAAGAGATAAGTTTGTCAAATGTTTCTGATAGAATCTTAATAGTTGTAAATAAAAACTTTTAGAACCCGTGATTGTGACGGGTCCCGTGCACTTAGCGTTAAGAAACGATTAAACCTTAACGGACAGGAGTTCGCGGTTGTTTGTATATGTGTTATGCAATGATATTAGGCTTGCAGATTGCGAAAGAATTGTTTTGCGACAGCCTAAAACACGTTGACTTAACACGTTGACTGCCATGTCAGCCATATGTAGGTGACGAAATTAATTGTCCAGGTTTTAAAACGAATTTTTCCGTGAATATATTCGCTGTATCAAATTCGAGTAGGGTCTGTAAAATGCAAGAAAGTTGGAGGACTACTCAATATCGCACGATTCAATTCTTTTCAATTTCTATTCCATTAAATAACTTACTTCGATTTTATCGACTTACTTCGAATTTCATCGGGTTTTAGGTGAAACGAAATTGGTATATTTTTATTAAGGTACAACATCGTGTAAAAACATAACAAAATAATAATAGTCAATTAAATTTGTTGTTATTGGACGCGGCTCGAATAGTCCCACCGTGCCGCATGGAAAAGACGAAATATAAATTTCTTGCCGTAAAATACATTAACACGTCGACTACCCTGTCACCCATATGTGGGTCACGGAATTAATTGTCCAGGTTTTAAAACGAATTTTTCCTTGAATATATTCGTTGCACCAAATTCGAGTAGGGTCTGTAAAATGCAAGAAAGTTGGAGGACTACTCAATACCGCACCATTCAATTCTTTTCAATTTCTATTCCATTAAATAACTTACCTTAATATATTCATTGTACCAAATTTAATCATAATCTGTAAAATGCAAGAAATTTCGAGGACTCCTCAATATCGCAACATTCAATTTTCTTCAATTTTTATTTCATTAAATAAACTACTTTGATTTTATGGAATTTTTGAGGTTTCTGGTGTGGCGGTCAAAGTGTTAAAGGGCAAGAGAACTCGTCGGTGTAACGGAGAACGGATCGAGGATCGCGGGCGGAAGGAGGGGCCGTCGATCCTGGCGATCACTCGGCACCCGGAAGGAAGAAGGAACGGGTCACCTCATCTGCGGCGAGCAGCGGATTCACGGTGGCCAGGTGAGCACAGGTAAATACACCCGGTCCAGTGCACGGCTGGCCGTCGACTCGGCAGGTAGAGCGCGTGGCTGCACTACCGCAAGAGACGGAGGTAGGGGGATCGAGAGAGTGCGTTCAACTCCGTAGATCCGCGCGTGATCCAGCGTCGCGGCCGGCCTTGACACCGGCTCGATCCTCGGAGCAGAAACCAGCACGGGGATGACCGGGACGAGGATGAGGACGTTCCCAGACGACGATGACGACGGTACGTGCATACGTATATATGTATGTATGTATATATATATAGAGAGAGAGAGAAAGAGAGGGAGACCCTCGTTAAATTCCTGCCGTTCGAAGGATCGACGTCCTTCATCGATCATAGAATCCATAACGAGCCGAAAGATTGCCGGGAGAAACGCGGAAACCAGGTTACCAGGCTGCCGGTGGCCTCGTGATCGGACCAAGGGAGAAAACGGGCCAGCAAACGAGAAGAATAAGGCGGAATATTTATTCGAACGGCCGATCGAGTGTGCAGCCGCCGGTTGAATTTCAAATCGAGCCACTGTTTCGTTCGCGGACCGCCTTGCTCAACGACGGGAGACGATCGACGATCATTTCACGGCGATCATTTGTCTCGAACGGCACCGGTTGCTCCTCCGCTCTAAACCGCCCCGGATAAAAAGCCCGCGATCTTTCGCAACAGTAAAGATCGTGATCTCCGGTCCTGTTCAGACGGCGATCCTCCGCGAATCGATCCGCCCAACGCGTAATCGCGATATTATTTTCGTGCACATCCCCTCCCCTCTCGCGCGCACCAAAGAATTCTAATCGCCTGCATTCCCGCGTGATTCACCGGAGGCGTTTCGTCGACGTTCAGGAATTTTCATACCGGAATGGAAATTTAATTTTTATTGTTCCCCGGCCCCCCCCCCCCCCCCCCTGCGAGTAGCAGAGATTTTGCGAGCCAATTCGAATTTTCCTCCGCTGAATATATTTCCTTGCTTGATTCGACGATCCACGGAAATCCCGTGAAATCGGGCAAATCGATTTACTAAACGAAGCTGCACACGTGTTTCAGTCTACACGAACAATTCCGTACCCCATTTCTGGACAACGAGCATCCCGTGGAAATTCTTCGAAAATATTTGGAATTGTGCGGTTGAAACAAACTATTATTAGTTTAGGTTGCCTCTGAATTGAACCAAACATCATCATTCATAATTTTTTCATCATTTTTCGAGAATATTGTAGAGTTTACAGTCACGGGAATGTTGTCAATGATAAAACGAGTCGATCAACGTGACCCACGTTTCAATCGAACGCGTTGCTCAATGCTTACATGACGTTCCTTGATCCGCTTCGATGAAGGTGTCCATTACCGTAAGTGTATTTAAGCGATATTAGTACGAATGCAGCATTCACGCCCAGCGAGACGTTGCAGGACCGTGAGAATGCTCGCGTTGTCTTGCGAAAGAAACGAAAGCCAATTTCAGGGCGGTTGTTGGCCGGCTGTTGATCGACACGATCCATCGATCGGCTTCCTTCCTCCGGTGTCGATTAACAGGTCACAATCGCTACCCATTTCGCTGTAATTATCTGTGCATAATCCGATTCCGACAAATTCTGTTCCTGGTTTCGTCATCGGTTTTTAGTTCAAACGGCTCGATGAAAAATATGCTTTCGTTGGACCGAATGTTACATTTTACATTTTGGAAATATCAAATCTACTACTGGGAATCACTATGGTCGACCAACAAAACTCTATGATCGAATGAATCATCTTTGAAGGATTGGATCCCTTTTATAAGATGGACAGTCCATTGTTTCAATAGGATGTTGATTTTAGAGATTTTCTTTGTAATTCGATCCTCTATTCTTCTTGATATTTTCTAACTAATGTATCGTCACTCCTACCACGAAGTCAGCGTCCTTTCTTGCAACTCAGTATAATTGGACACCCTTTTTCTTTATTTTCAAGGTGTAACCGATCTTTGCTGTGTCTCTCGCAGGAAGATAAATTGAATCGTTTGGCGCGCTACCTAACTTCCCAGAATTTTTAATTCGTATCTTAATTCTATTTGTTTCTTCTCCTCGCGTGACATCACAGGGTTCAAGCAATAGCTTACAGTGTTCGTTTTATTCTTTTCGAGCGGACGAGCCGACAAACGCAACGCAGGCCAGAGCTTTCTGCGGTCAGTCCCCAGAATTTTCTGGACGTCCTAATGGCGGACGTCCACCGTGGTCTGAGGGTGCAGATTCACTCTAGAACGGACGACCGTTGCTTCTCTTACACCATGTACAGCCGACCGAAACGTCCGAGGACCGTCGCAATACCG
This sequence comes from Halictus ligatus, assembly GCA_028454255.1. Lineage (NCBI taxonomy): Eukaryota > Metazoa > Arthropoda > Insecta > Hymenoptera > Halictidae > Halictus > Halictus ligatus. The sequence continues at coordinate 2,298,581 of CM052143.1, forward strand.
GCCGGTACGATTACTTCGTATCCGCACGAAAGACCGGAATCCGAGACGATTATCCGTCCGCCGATCGGCTATGAGCATTACGAAAATCGCTGGCAACTCTCTCGCAACGCGTTCAACCGTCCGGCGAACAGTTTAGATTCCGGTCGACGATCCGTACGAATATTTTCTTTTCGACTCTGTGGAAACGCGAAATTCCTCTGCGATTTTCTGGCCATTGTTTCACGCCGACAAACACGCGTTCTCCGTTTCGTGGGAAAATATTCGATCCAATGTACTTTCCAGCGAATTTGACTGTTGGAAACTTGAAAATAGTCGCGTAACGTGTATCATTGTGGCGGGTAACGATTAGACTGCGAATAAAACATTTTAACCTGAAATGCAACGAACCGAAATATTTTTGCTACTTCAAATTACACCTACTATTTTACCAGGTTTCGCCTCTGTCGTGCATACTCCGAAAGAGAGAGAGGGGTAACTGTTTCCCCTCGATTCGTGCCCCCTCCCCTAATCCGCCGATTCTCCTTTCTTCATTAACGAAAGCAAACGAGTTCTCGTTGGTATCAGCAGCAGAAAAGGAGAACCGATTTCGCGCGCGTTTTATCAGCGATCTGTCTTTCCCACAACACGATTACGTCACGTGATATTACGCAACCGACCGCATTAAATTATCGGCGGTTACGTAACGGCAACGAGGAAATCGCTGGTCAAAGAACGACCGTTTAACGACGATCTTCGTCGACTCTTCCGCGGATCTAACGCCGGTCGAACCTTGATCGGAATGCTTCGCGGTCGTCGACGAATTCGGCGTGGCCGAAGGGTTTTCTCGCGGATCGAATATGCCCGAAGAGCTGTTCCGGAGCGGAGCAACAGTTGAAAACCGGCGGAACTCGCCGGCGAATTAATTTCAACGCGTAAACTAGTTTTCCCCGTCGTTTTATCTGCAACATTCCCCGCGAAAGGGCACCGATACACGTGCGGGACTGCGAACCGACTTTCCGCAGCCGGAAAACTGTATTTCATGATTGAGAAACTCGTGCGGGCACAGAAGAGGAAGTCGCGTGCGAAAGTCTGCGAATTTCCTGAAAACCATTGAACCTTTAACACGTCGACTGCCACATGTGAGTGACGGAATTATTAGTCCAGGTTTTACAATGTATTTGTACGTTAATATATTCATTGTGACAAATTTAATTAGAACCTGTAAAGAAAGAAAGATTAGAATCTGCAAGAAAGTTCGAGGACTACTCAATATCGTACATTGAATTTTCTTCAATTTTTGTTTCATCGAATAACCCGCTTTGATTTTATGGAATTTTTGAGGTTTCTAATTTCGCAGTCAAAGCTTTAATAGAGTCATGCTTTTCTTAAAAATCCTCCTGAACGTGTAGAAAATATCCTCTTATGTTTTCAGAGACGTTTTGTAATCCGTTAATTGTCATAAAATTGTTTTAAATTCAAGTCGCAATTTCGGTGTATCCTCAAGTCTAACCTGTTTCGGTTCAGTATCGTGGAAGCTAATCATCCCGGCTAGGTTATTATCAAAAATCGATTATTTTCGTGATTGAACGTGTGCCCTTCGTTTAGGGTGTGACACAGTTTCCGGAATCACCTTGTGCATAATATTGTCTATGAACTTAATTCCTCACGGAGAGTGTGTCGTTTAGCGGCATTAAATTTTGGACTTGACCCACTTCGACGCCCAAGTCCCTCAGATTTATAGGACTTCAGGTACTCGGATCTATCATACTTCTTTCGATTATGGGAGATTTGAACAGGGCCTATTAGGCGGGCCAATGAATAACCCATTCGACATTATTCACTGAATTAAGTAACACTCTTTTTCTAGAAAATTACAGACGCAATCGGACATTTTATTTGGACTTGGATGAAAGAAAAAGATGTCTGCACTCTTAACAGATTCAGTATTGTACGACCGGGGGTTAAGAAAGCTGTATTATCTTATTGTTCGTGACAAACTATATTAAAGAGGATGTCGAATGAATTTCGGTAGAATTGATTTTAATAATTGCACAGCATCGAAGCCGAAGCTTTGAAAAGTGCGCTTTTACAATAGTGGCGGCCGCAGAATAAAATCGATTAACTGGTTAATAAGCTCATTTGGAGCCGTATGCCATTCTTCTTGGGGACAATGGAACTCTGACGCAGCATACTTCCTCTTCGGTCCGAGAATTGTTGAAGAAAGGACGCCAGAAAAACCGCATTTGCCTTTTTCTCTGGCCGTAAGACGTAGAACTTAGGCTTATTACGAGCAGAACGAAATTAATTGGCCGTTCTTAGACGATCCGACAGAAATTACGCGTTTCTTCCTTTCGTTGTTACTGTTCAGTGATTATTGAAACGTTTCTTAATGGGATTTACTCGTGTTTCGATAATAAGCGAATTTCAGTGTGTCGGCTCGACACAACACTCGATTCCCCGTTTCACAAAAGTTTCTTGCCAGCGGCCGCCGGCTTTTATTCTGTTCTTTAAGCATTGCGCCCACGTTTGCGATCATTTCCGGCCAGGAGAATCGTCCCGGGCGAAGAAAGGGGAACAGTTTTCATGAACAAACAGATCCGAAGGCCTACTTCTGAATCCTTTTGTCCGGTCTTAAGAGCATCGAGATGGTTTCGTGTCATTCGGTCAAACATCGAATATTTGGATTTCTCGGTCGACGATTCTCCCACTGACGCTTACAGATCGCACTGTAATCGAATACCGCAACGTTTATGTTCTATCGCGTTCGTAATACCCCGGGCAAAAAGCAGCCGATCGAACGAGAGCCGAGTTTCGATCATGCCAATCATTCAGGACGCCAAATATTTACACTGGAGGCTGGAGTAAAGTGACTCGTACAATATTTGACAAAGAGACGAAACCGTCCATCGTTTTATTAACATTTAAATATCCTTTCTGAAATTTTGGGGCAACCCAGAACAAAATCGAGAACGGACAACAATGGTAATTAACGACTACACTTTTCGCGAAGGACGACGCCGTTCGCGCCATGCTTTTTCGGAAGCCGTGGCTATCGGTCGAGCAGTTATTAACTTTCCCCGACGCATCGTAAAGCTGTCTTCACGACTCGCGTGTCGGCGATGAAACAGATAACACCGCATAATTATGAAGCGGATAATGGCCGCATAAAATTACGAAACTCGATAATCCAGGATGAACGGACTCGTCTAAACGTTGTTAGAATTGTTAGCTAGTCGCCTTTTTATAGCGTTTGCCGTGAATACGAAACAAGAATTTTATCCTACACACTGCCGATAAAAAAACAATTTGTTCGTGCAGAGAAGCAGGTCTACGACCTTGGCATGGATACTCACCGAAGCCCCATTGAGAAATAAATCTTTCTCAACATGATACATTTGAAAAAAGGTAATTGAAAAATTAGAAATAATAGTTTGAAAAGTTTGTCAATCAGTGACTTAAAAACTAGCTTGTTAGCAGCCAATTTGGATCGTTAGAGAGTCAGAAAAAAGTTAGAAAATCCCTAAAAGAAAATTGCTAAATGCTAAATGAATAAAATTGGATCTGGCTACTTAATATAAATTTCAGTGGATTTCTCGAGGGTTAAACAATCTTTTCGATAACGTTACATTTCTGTTGCGTTGTGCCTGACTCTTGGAAGTGAAATTGTCGGTGCTATTGGTTCACGGCCAGCGGAGCGTTGAATTCAGGGTAACCGAGAGTACACGAATCGCGCCGATGCAAATTAATTAAATGATCAGCAGAATTTTTCCCGCACGGCAGGCCGTTCGATTTCGGATTTGTTTCGTTTCCATACGAATGGGAAGCCGAATGACGTTCGTTCGACGAAATCGAATCCCATGGGCCTCAATTCGTTGGGGATTCATTTTGTCGGGCACGACGTCCGATACGGCTGACGAAACAATGATCATCGGATCGATGTTCCGCTCGAGCATGCCCGCGTCTCGGCGCGCTTGGCCATCGCCGTCCAAGCGTGATACGCTTCCGCGACGGTCAGGTAATCATCGGCTCGTCGATCTCTCGCCGGTTCGATATCCGTTCTTCGACATTGCTGGCCCGAATATTCTTCAGGTGAATCGTCATCGTCCCACGTGCACGCACAGTTGCACCGGCTCTAACATCTAGGACGTATAACGTTTGTACGCTCGCGCTGTTATCGAACAGAGCTCGTAACCTCTTCGATCCAACCATAAACGATCTAAACAAACCGGAAGACTCCGAATTATAATGGTCCCACAGAAGAAATGTTCTAGGGCACATAACACTGTTTCCTGGAAGGCATCGGTACTCACTTCAAGCACTAAAAAATTAGAATCTTATCGAAACTTTTGTTAACTCTAGATTTACGAGAGTTTTGGATTCTTTAATTTGAAGTTATTGTGATTGTGAAAATGCATTCACAGGAAATTTATTTAACACATTTATTCCTTGGAACATGCACTATTTTAAGCTGCTGAAAATCTGTCTGAATATATTCTTGATATTTTTGTAGAATGATCAAACCTGGCCAGTTTTAGCTCCCCGTGAACCTAGCGTTGAAAAATCTTTATAGATCTTTATCTTTGCAAGTAAATCTTGAAGCCATCTTGAAGTAAACTTTCCGGAAGTTTCACTGGGAAAATATTAACACTAAACACGTGAACTGTGGGAACATATGAACTTGTAATTCATAAACAGTGGAAGGCCGCGAATCAGTGAAAGTTCTGAAGTGAAAAATAAAAATGGTTCTGTAAAAGTTGATCCACGATAGTGTTCCTGAAAGATTGTATGCGAACGCGAAGTTGTGATTTAAGACAAGGTAGCATTCGAGCAACACCAGTGCGAATTAGATGATTATCAGCCTACATAGATCACCGCATTTTGTAATCATTATTTCCACGTCCTCGAGTAATTAGAATCCAAGCTTATTGCGGATATCGGATCGACGCCCCCAATAAGGAAGAAACTGCAGTATTCGTAAACGTTGCGACTCGTTCGACCAGTTTCATTCTCTTCCTTCCTTTTGCAGTCGTTCACGGAGTAACATTTACGTCATTTACGTCCGTTACCGGTTTCGTATAATGTATTGCGCGTAAATGTCAGTCACCTTCTCCTTTCATCGATCGATTTCAATAATTATTCCAACCAGTGGGATTTCCGGATTTAAAAGTATCGCAAAACTCGTCAAGGTATATTTCTCTTACCTCGTGGTCGAGCCAATTGTTTGTCCACCGGAAGGAAATTTTATGCATTAATCGCGAAACTAATGCGATCCAAAGGAAGAGACGGATTAAAAGAATTTAAGAGTTTCCGTGTCGGCTTACCGAAATTTTTATTTTTATTATCGAAGCTCTTTAGATCCTTAAATGGGTCCATTTCACTTTACAATGTGGTGTCACAATTTTACAGGTTGGTGTTACAATAGATAATTTACAATCTTTGAAATACAACTGAATATAACTGCAAGCCTTAGTATTAGGTTCAACATGTCAATGTTTATGCTAAAGATTCCAAAAGTTTAAGCCTTTCGATTTCATATTTTTCGCACTGCCATACGAAGCGGTTTAAAGTTTCATTACCTTGACTAGAGCTACAGACACCGTCAGAAATTATGCTTACGCGCGCCAATGGACCGTCTAAATGATAGTGATCCCATTGACCGTGCTAATAAAATCCCCCTCAAGTATTTTATGGGAGAACCAGGGTAGGGAAGCTTACCGAAATGATTAGAGGAACAAAGAAATTTCTGTTCGGCTGCAGTTCGACCTGATCGACGCAAACAATTTTTATGATTTCAAGCTGGATGACGAAGGATTAGTGCAACGAACGTTCATCTTGCGTAAAGATCCTCGGTCAAACGATCTCCGGCTCCTACAATTGAGATTCCGTTCCGTCGCCGCCGCCATTTGCACAGACCCGAATTCGAGCGGGTCGGGCATTTTGTCGCGGTCGATTCCCGGGGTTCTCGTGCAGCGGAGCATAAGCGGCGACAGCGAACCGCTTTTTGGACAACAAACGTCCGACGAGACAGCGGCCGGCCGTCCCGGTTCGAGTGGAAAAGTGAAAAACCAGCTTCGAATTAGCTCTCGGGCACTTTCCTCGGGCCGCTTTCGATAGATATTTTAAAGTGCGCGAGGCGTCGCGCGCCCGCGCTCCGCTCGGCTCTCTCGGCCGGGAAAAAGAGCAGATGGCCGATTTCGTTCTGTACGCAGGCTGCTCACGATTTCCAGCAAATTGCAGAGCCGAGTCCCCAGCTGCGGAGTACTTTGACCCGCGCGCGGCTTCTTGCTTTGCGAGAGCGCGCCAGCGACGCGGGGGCCAAGGTGCCGTTTAATGGGGGACAATGGATGGAATAACAAACCGATGCCGCTTCAATTCGGACAACCGGACACCCCGATCGATACGTCTGACCTTTCGACGAGCCTCTGCACACAATCGTTCACTCAAACGATCAGCCAAACATTTCGTTTCTGTCGCATCGATGAAATTCTACGTTACTCGAAAGTTACGAGCGACGCGATATTGAATCGATCGCTCTCGAACGGTTCGTATTAATATCCATTTATTTAGATTACCCTGAACGAGATTGCATAAAATTGTTTGTATAATGGGCAGAAAATGGCGCGGTACGCGACGGGGGCTGACCTAACGACAATAGAATCACGGTAGGACCCTAGGTTCTGAAGTTTATGTTGATACGGAACACGCCACGCTGGAGCAGCTTTTAGTGCAACGAAGCCTGCACGCGCTCAGCTTTTTCGCCTGCTTAATGTTCCGAGATTGAAACGAAGGAAAAATGTGTGTTAACAGTTCGATCGGCAAGTACCGTTTGGATTAGATTATTTTAATTAACTTCGAATATCCTGTTGGGAAGTGCGATAGAAAAATGGGAGGAGTGTACGGAGAAACGGTATGAGAATTTCGTTTAAAATTCTGGTCTTCGCCGGAGACTTGTCACACTTGTCACACATTTCCCGGGGCTTTTAACGAGTTATTGGTTTCAAAGTTCAGCTTGTGCACAGAGTTGGCACGCGCTTCGGGAGCGCCACGCTTTTTCATTAAAGTTCAGCTATTTACACGCGCGCATCTGTGAAACATTTCATTTAGAATCATTACGGTATAATCGCAGATATTCTATTTGGCAATGGCCGCCGGTAGCCGTGGAACGAATAAAGCTTCGGAAGCGTCGCAAGGACAGTAAACGGAACAAATAAAGATGTATCGTGTATTGAAGTTGTTCGATGCTTTCCTCCACTTTGCAAGGATTTCTGCACATCCTTCTATTTCTCTCGCTCTCTCTCGCTCTCTCTCTCTCTGCCTCTCTCTGTCTCCCGTTTCCATTTTTTCGCAGTGCAGCCGTCGTTTTGTTTCCCCATCGAAAGTGCCGATAAAAATATGTTTACGGCTTCGTATTTGCATTTCGGCGCGGCAGAATTTTATGACGTATTATTGCGTGAACGAATCTCACGCAAAATATTGGCTCTCCTCTTTTGCTCGCGCGTGCACACGCATTAAATTATTTTGTTATTTCTCGAAACATTTCTTCAAAATGCCTCGTAACACTTGCACTTTAAAATAGAGGACGTTTCTGTTTTTCTGCATATCGCGGTGCGATTCCATATTAACCCCTTAACATGTACGCTCGAGTTAACTCTCGAGCTAATTCAAACTGTGCACACTCGAGATAATTCGAGCGCCGTTGTATTTTATGCTGCCATAATTTTTCACGCTCGAATATAATCGAGAATTGAAAATAACAATGTGAAAGCAAAGAAGAAAAATCGTTTTATTGATATTTAGCATTTACATGGGATTGTAAGCTATAACACTTATTTATTCAAGAATAAAATTTTTTGCAGTATATCAAGAATTGATTTCTTTTGGCCGGTTTTTTTTTCAAAAAAACTGTGCGTTAAGGGGTTAAACGAATTCTACGATCACCTTTTTGCTACAATTAGACTCGCAGAAGCGGTATAATCATTGGGCAATCGGTATGCCACGGTTACAGTGCAAAATTGCGTAAGCTGTCCTTACAACATTCCTCGCGCTGTAATCACTGATCCTTCGTCGTGCGGCTGTCAAGAGCAACGCGGCCAGTGTCGTTGAGCAAAGAAACATTCAGCGTTCTGTTATTTGCGGGGATGCTGCACGCGGATGATCTTTTCCGAGGGAAATTGTTAGGCGAACCGACAATAATGGTAATCCGAAAGCGGTACAGCGGCTCGGGTGAACCGCGCGTTCGTTTTCCTACGGAGCTCGGTTAGCCGATCAAATCGTACGAGATTGCAAAGAAGCGCATAATAACATCTGTTACGGCAAAACTTCCGCTCGTGTCGCGTGCGCGCTCTGTAACTTTCGTTCTTGCGCGCACCGGCGTGTACAGCCGTGAGCTATCGCTTATTAAGGTCGACACGGATTACGCTAATCGCCGGCCTACCGAAGGAAAAACCGCGTTTTCCTCGGCTGCATCGGAACCTCTCCCGTTGGCAGATCCCGCACGATCGGCGAACATAGTTTTCTTGGCGCTGTACCCTGTTTCCTGAAAGAAGAAAGCTATTCGTTCATCGTACTCCGATATCCTAATAAAATAACAAAGAACGAACTTCGATAATTCAATAAAGCGTCATTGTACTATTTCTTTTCTTAAATTACCAATTCATTTTATCTCAATTTCTCCACAATGAAAGTAGCAAGGTTCGTTCTTTCTCCATCTGGTTTAAAGCATTAAATAAATAATTTTTTATATTAAATATGTATCGAGCTGTACATTGGTTTCATATCTGACTAATTGTTCCGATAACCTGACACTTCCGACGTTCTTTGAATAATAACTTAATAATGAAGCATTTATTTTCTTAAAAGAGACTGCACGCAGAAACTACCCTCGAAGTGTAGATTTTTCTTTCGGCATTGAGAACTGACTGAAAATTTTACAAAAAATACACGATCTAGAGCCGATGTATATCTACTGTTCGTATTTTGATTCATCCAGATATCTCAAATAGCAATCGAGAAATACACTTACGAAGTTAAGGGTTGCTATCTTCTCACCTTCGTACGAAAAGAAGTATAATTGATCAGACAGGAGCGCTAAAAAATTGAAGTCAGTGAACATTGCTGCTTCGTCGTGTTTAAGCATTTTCCAGCTCCTGTATTTTTCGCAAGAATTTTCATTGGACATCTCGGAGACTACCAACAAAAAGAAATTAAAAGCAGGCGTTTACATGGTCAATTATTTGTCCGGCAATCGCCGGATATTGTAACGGAACAAAGCGGATTACCAATATTAAGAACGAATCACGCCCGCGGCCGATAAATTCAAGCAACGAACGGGCGACCATTAATTTCTGAGCAAGGTTAGTTTTTCGTGGTTCGTGAAAGCTCGGCGCGCACGCGGTTTGTCCATCGCTCGATCGTTCCGCCGGATACTGGACACGTCGTCGATGCACAATATGCTCTGTGTCTCGACCTTGCCCTTCTTTGCGACTGTAATTCCCGGTCGAAGTTGCGCCGGACAGCTTCCAGCGTGCATAGTGCATACGTTCTGCGCGCACACACGTGTAATATCCATTTAGCCACTTAGGTCACGTTTGCGAGGAAACCGAGGAACATCCGCGGAAACAAGGAAATTCGTGATTAAGAACGAGCAACGTCGGCTGGCTGCGGGTTTTCCGGCCGGTTACCCCTTGGCTGCCTCGACAAATAAATAAAATACGACTGCCTGTGTCGCGTCTGACTGCCTAGAAAAATCGGGAAAAATTTGACAGCACGTGGTTCGATGCCGAAAATTTGTTGGACTTTTTTCAGAATTTTTAGTTAGAATTAGACCGAGAAAATGGAGGTAGGATCTTTCGATTTTTCCCTGCAACTAACAATACATCCTAGTATCTTATAATATATTCGAGAAGGATTTTTCTCGAGGCCGAAACTGCCGCAGATCTAGAGATTGAAGCTTCCCCTTTGCAACGGATGCTTGAATCTTGATTTACGATTTTTTCTAGTCGATTCATGAAACCTTGAGCGGAAGATGTATCTTTGAAATAATATAAGGTACACCGTGAGGGTATTGCACGATTAAACTTGTACCTCATTTTTGCTGTACAAACAGCGAAAAAGGAAATCAGAAAACCGTAGATTAATGTTTAAGGAGTTGTAACGAATTCAATCTTCGAGTCAGGATTCATTGTAAAGTGTTGAGCGGTACTGTCGCGAAAATCGTGAGACGTCGTGACATTAATTTTACCGGGAATATCAATGACCGTCGCCGTCAACGTCTGTTCGAATAAACGTGTTCCGGTTCGAGGTCGCCGGGATCCCGAAAGGAGTATATTGCGCATAAGAGCAGAAGAGAATGAAAACGGTTCATGAGTATTCCGAGCGGGGAAGTTTTCACGGCAAGTGTACCGAAAGCGATGAAATCTACTTCTGGCTTTTCCCTTTTCATCCGTGATCCAGTTGATACCGTGCCACCTGTCGTCGGTGCCAGGTTCGGGGTTAGGATGCGTGCTATAGATCGTTCTCTGTTCGCCGGATGAATTCACCGACACGTTCAGTTTCCATCGACAAATAGTCCGCTCGCCCTACCCCGGATAAAAAGGCGCGGAGGCTTTCTCTAAATGCATTCGTCGAAATCAATTCGGCGGAGGGCTTATTTCGGAAGAGCGGCCGACCAGGAGCCCCGTTCCAAACTGGTCCGGAATCGTAAAAATCCAGATAATTTACAAACTTCTTAATTACACGATTTTGTGCAGTTTTGGAGAAAAATGGGCGCACGCAATTTCAAACAGTTCGAGACAACTTAAAGAGAGGACTAAAATCCAATTTGATTTTTAGACCCGCAGTCTAAACGTGGCCTCAAAGATTATTTGGGTACTTGCTGTAATCAAAAGTTAAGATACTTGCTCATTTGTGTACGGCAGCTCTGATAAACGGATAGAATTCTTGAAGTTGCAAGAAATATAATTCCGCCCTCCAAAGAACGGACTAAAATCAACGTTAGATAAAAAGGTGCTGGTGGTTTGCCTTAAGGTATGTCCACACAAAAGCAACAGCTTCCAACTTGAAGATAAGACTAAATTCCAATTGGATTTTGAGGCCTTAAAATTTATTAGTTGCTCATTTTTGCATGCCAGCGCTGATAAACGGATAGAATTCTTGAAGTTGCAAGAAAAATAATTCCGTCCTCCAAAGAACGGACTAAAATCAACGATAAATAAAAAGCTGGTGGTGGTTTGCCTTAAGGTATGTCCACACAGAAGCAACAGAAAATTATTCGATATTACTTCGGTGTGGACAAAGCTGTATACTTCAATATCTGATGATCTCAATTCCAGGTTCTGTAACCAAAACCTCATGCATTTTGAAAGAACCATTTGGACCGCTGAGTGTCCAGGGATCGTCCTCGATCGATGGCCCAGTGATTAACAACATCCGGCCGGAAGCCGGATTAATTCGGTCCTTGAGATTGTGATTAATCCCTCTAGCGGCCCGAGAATTGCCTGCCAAGATGTAAATTAAGAAACATCTGCAACCACTTCGTGTATTCTTCTTCTTCTTCTACGAGAGAGGAAGAGAGAGAGAGAGAGAGAGAGAGAGACTCTGCCGGAGCACGTTCGAACGGTAATTTCGTTAGCGGGAAAACAATTTAATACCATTAACACGGCTTTCATACCCTTTTTTTTATACAACGGTTTGCAATTTTCCAATGTGATAATTTATTCTTCTTTGTCTCAGAACCGCGAACCGCTGCCATTCGATTTTTAATAGTTTCTAGGTTCTAGAGCATTTTAAATTAATTCGACAGGATGGTAATTTTTTCCGTAACGGACAGTCCAATGTCAACGATTTTCTATTAAAAAATCGATTATTCCAGCGGTTCGAATGTAATTCGAATCAATGGTTCGTGAGCTCCTGAAAACAAATTTCGTTTGCGTTCTCGTGATACGAAGAGGATTGTATATCACAAAAATAACAAATTGAAGCAGATGAAAGGCAAAATGGTTCTTTTATCGAACCTTCCAAGCAGCGTTGGTGCTCTGAAGCCCGGTGTCGTGTCCTTCGACTGGTCCTTGAAGAATGATCTCCGCCCTGTGAGTGCACCCGTAAAGATCTTGAAGACTTTGGAACTGAAAAGGGTTACAGGACGATGATTGAAGACGCCCATGAGTGGTGAATAGGGTGGTCAGACATATTGTAGGAGGTCAGGGGTAGTCGAAAGCAACGAGAAGATTCCCGAGAGAAGCTCCAAGAGAAGATAACTATTTTCGAGACTTTATTTCATTCCCCCGTCAACAAATAGAAGGCACCATTTTATTTCTCAGTATACCTCTTACACAGCGAAAGAGATTATACGAAATCTAATGTACTTTCCACGATGTGTAACATTGTTGTGCAAGATTGCCTGAATTTCATTCGGTTTCATTGTATTCAGTTTATTGCACTCGTCCTTAGGCAGCAATTAATCAGCATCAATTTGTTTCTCTGAGCAGATCAACCAACTGTTTTGGATCAGTCTATGCGGAAGAGAGTTAATTGTACTAATTTCCGAAAGTACAGAAACGTTTCATTCACAACCGTGCCTAATCAGTATTCCTCACGTTCGCGGCTCCGGCCGAGATAATAGAAAAATTTGCGAATCATTTCACGCGACAGAGATTCCCGTGTGCAGGCACGATCAAAACCGAAAGGTATCGGCTTGAACGAGAAAATAAACTCACTTTGCACGTATCGAATGCAAAATCGTTGTCGGCGCGCGCTCTCGCTGCCGGGAACGTGCGGGGAATTTAATAGCGAAGTAAAAGTAACGTTCCTACATAAAACTGTCTTAAACCGAACAGGGGCGAAAATAATTGCTATCATGAGCGATCAATCAACGAATCCGTGGAATTCGAACGTGCGGTCCGCGCGTTGCCCACTCGAAAACAGTTCCTTAACTTATTCAATACGAACGGAGTGTGCGTCACAAATTATCACTCAAGTAAAAGAATCCTTATGCAACCGATTTGCTAGTTGTGCTAGTGTAGATAGTTTCATGGACCATTTGATTAAATTCATTTTAGTCGAAAACGGAAAAATTCTAATATCTTAAGAACCTAATATCTGATGCAATTATTAAATTTGTTCCCCAAGACAAAATTGATAAAAGCCACTCGGACGTTTGTGGGATGGACAATAGGGGATGCGGAGGGGTGGTTATCAGTCTCTGTGTTTCAGCGACGTTATCTTTTGGATTTTCGCAGAAGTGGAGCGCTCATGAATTAATTCCCTTGGTTCGCGGATGAAAATGTTCGCTCTGCAGAGGGAACTTTTTGAAACTGCTTGAAGGCAAGAGGCAAGTGACTGACAATACGACGTCGACGTCGATGTGACACGGCGTCGGTCATGGCCGCGGCGAGCTGCTGTATCGCTCCGCCAGCCGACGTTTGGATCAATGTATTTCACAGCCCCAATCTCGGCGAAAGTGAAAACTATTTTATTACCGTCGTCAACATTACGATCCCAGAACGAAATTGCGATCATAAATCCTCGGGAATCTTTTTTCCCTCGAAACTATTATACACGAAATACTTTTGTAATCATCTTTGTCTCATAAGAGGCGTAAAGAATATTCCATCCTTCCTTCTTCAATATTTCTCATTTGTCTGTTAAAATATCGCTCGTTACAATGCAATCAATTCCGTACAAGGTCGACATTGAAATCGTAAACGATCAGAAGCCACTGCGAAAGACAGGAAACGCTCTTTCCAAGAATTCTTTCAATCCACTTCGCTTTGAATAGGATCTCTTCGAAAATCCGGAAGGTCCTCCTCACCCAGGAAAATCATTTAAACCGTATCGTTCGCCATTCGATCGACTCTTCCGCTCGAAACTGAAAATTCTCGATCAGGATTGCAGACGGAACACGGTCCTATCAGTCCTGGCATCGCGTAGCATCGTTCTGACCGGAAAAATCGTCTCGACGGTGGTTTCTTGAGCGTAAAAATCAGCCGCTCGCGTACGCGCGAACAGGTTCGATCAGTAACCCAGGTCCGCGTTTGTTCAGTCGCACGAGGCCACGCTAAACTGCGCAGTGCGACGCATCGCCAACACAGCCGAATAAAAAATCTGAACCGAATAACAAAGCTTTACTTTCAATTTTATTTGAATTACAAATCGTTGCTGGCAGACTTCGAGTTTACTTCTTTTTCTTCGTCGCGCGGCGACCGCTCGCGACAGACGTCGAAAGCGACAATGACAAAAGGGTTAACTGCTGCTTTCGGGAGCACAATGGTCCCCGGGCGAAATGAATCAGACGATCGCTGGACGACAGGGATCCGCTTTTACCGTTTCTCTTTCATCGCGGCGCGATCGTGCGTCGGGCATTGTAATAGTCGCGCGCCTGTGCTTGTCCCCGCGACTTTCCACGTATCGACTCGGCCCGAGTCGGGCCGACGCGAGGCGACGCGACGGGACGGCCGGCATTGTACGCCGAATCGGCGACAGCAGCCGTGAATCTTCGTATTAAAAGCTGAAGAACACAGACGCGTCGTCGGCGGCCGCATTGTTCGACGCGGGGAACCGTAACGACGCTGCAAAAGACTCTTGACCTCTTTCCGCCGCTCCGCGCCGCTCCGCGCCGCTCCGCGCCGAGTCGTGCCGACGAGCTCACACTTCACGCTTCGCGTTTCCGCGTAATAATCGGCAGAAGCGAAAGGACAGATATTCGTAACGAGTTCCTGCCCGGTTCCCCGAGTAACGCCTCTCTGCACGCGCCGAGCCCGCGAGGCTCGAAATCTTTCCCACCCCTTTGACGCCCCTTTGACGTCCGCGCGCCACAATGGGAATTTTCATTTCGAAACCAGCGGACCCGGCGACTTGGAATTCATAAAACGACGGCACGCTTTGTAACACTCTGATATTAACGGAGCCGAAGGTTTCAGGATTGTCCTCTCGAAGTCGAACGTGAGACGCACGGGTTCGCAGTAGCGCCTCGATACACGGACAAAAGATCCGCACGATAATTGTGCATCTGTCCGAACTAGTACAGTGGCGGACATAAATTTAAGAGGATGATACGCGATTTCGATCATACGCGTAATATACAAGTACCGTCTTTCTATTCTGTTCGATATTTCAAAGTAAGACAGGTATACGTTTCATCCCCTTCATCTCAATGTTGCGATCGTCAAAT
>CM052143.1:2313825-2348754 GCA_028454255.1 Halictus ligatus
TGTCTTTGCCTTTTGCTTTGGCCGGCGAGCGACGTCGAAAGTCCTTCTTGGACACCTCGTGGGGATCGGCGGCTTGGACCGAAAGTGGTGGACGTGTACGGCCGCCGGCCGACCGCGGCCAATGCCAGTCACCAGTGAAACGTGAAACGCGAAACTGGGCGAAAGTTTCGTCGCTGTTAGGCGACCACCGGGCACCGCGGGTCTCTCTAGCCGAAAAGAGGGAGGGCGAGTTCCAGGCCGCCCCGGAGGCCGACCTGGAGGAACGACACGCGCGAAATCGCGCGCGGATCTTGTTAAGAGCTGGCCCGGGCCTGCCGTGCCGGTCATTCGGATGACGAGTGCCGTGCCGTGTCCTTGCACTTGGTGTCTTTATGTACTATTCGGTCGTCGGTGTCCTCCGGTTCCTGGCGTCGCCGGTGCATAGCCCGAGGAAGGGTCAGTAGACCGTTTTCCGTCGACCCCTCCGATCATCTCTTGCCCGCGAGGGATACTTCGAGTCATCGGGAAGAACTTGAAGAACCTGAAGAGGTATTCGGACACGAATTTTTCACAGTGCTCATTTTGTTTGTATTCTCATTATTTGGGTTTGAATCTAGTATTTCGCTCTTCAGACAATTCTTAACCCTTTGCACTCGAATGGCGACTGTAAGGCGCCACTAAAAATTGATGTGTCATTATGTAAAATATTTTTTACATTATCAAATTTGTTTGTATTTCAGAAATTACTAAACATTTCAGTAGTGCACGAATAAATTGTGTATATATATAGAAGGGTAATTTTCTATGTTGGAGGAAATGTTTTGTTTTGGAGTTAAAATAGCTTCGAGTGCAAAGGATTAATTTTTAAATAATTTGTTTCACTTATTTTGAGGGCTACTATCACCCAGGAACAATGGGAACTAAAAATCAGTTAGTTTATTAGTTCTATAAAATATTGAGAACCCATTTGGGGAACACTCTTCGCTTAAGTTGCTCTTACAAGGTTAAACAAAAATTTTTGTTGGTTTGGACGAGCGATACAGTCTTATAGAGTCCGAATTAGTAGGAAGAGTTCGGATAGATGAGTTTTCATTAACCTAAATAGTGACTAGGATGGTGAAATATTGATCGAAAATATTTATGGTATCTTGTATACTGTTGGCTAGGAAATTATATGAAATTGTCATTGGAATTTGTTTGGTCAATTACAGAATTGATGGATTCTTTGATTGGCGTTTAATTGATCCTTCGATAGGTGCATAGTAATCTCGGTCGTGTGTATTCTAAATTGATGTATCTTTAATATTACTGTCATGGAGAGTAACTGATGCTACACAATCTACGTATAGACGCTGTACGAACTAGAATCGAATAGACATGTTTCATGAACTGTAGTATTAACAAATTTTAGTTGACATTGTTTTAGTTTATCGCTTCTTCGATTGATCGAAGTGTCTTCGGCTGCGACACTGTGCCAAATACAGTTCGAAAATGAACGATATTAAATTTTGTAAATTCGTATCGAGAGCTCGGTAGCACGGCGTCCTTAACCCTTAATTACGTACCCCATCAAGAACTCGTTGATTTATTAAAATTATGTACATAAATTTCCGCGTCGTTCACACTAACCAGACGTATTAATTAATAAAACATGAGAAGTTAACTGGATCCATAGGGAACTACGGAGCAGTGAGAAATTTTTATTATGCTCACCGCAATTTAGGTAATCACGACACGTGTCTGGAACCTGACACGTGACTCGCGCGACTAGCAATTAAAGGTTAAATACCGTAATGAGGAAAACAGCAGCTGTTACGTTTAAACGAGGTGAAATTGCGAGATCGAAACTGTTGTCCCGAAATAATAGAAATGCTTGGGACGTTCGGGCCTGTGCAGGATTCCGCGAAGAAATGTACTATTAAATCATTAGCACAAATGAATAGGGAGAGCGTCGTTGTGAATAATGATGGTTCCTCTAAACGTTCGCTGATAGACCGTTTTAATCTGTGGAAACTGTTCAGACATTTTAACGAGCCAATTCACAATGTTTACGCAAACTGAAATATCTGTACAGAATTTTTACCAATCCTTTCGAA
The DNA here is from genome assembly GCA_028454255.1 of Halictus ligatus. Lineage (NCBI taxonomy): Eukaryota > Metazoa > Arthropoda > Insecta > Hymenoptera > Halictidae > Halictus > Halictus ligatus. Next base: position 2,315,901 of record CM052143.1, read on the forward strand.
AGTACTTCGAACATTTCCATTCTCTTCAATTTTGTAGTTGACACAATTTAATTTAATTCGAGAAATTCGAATAGAAGAATATGTTACGAGGCATGTCATCTTATGCATTCGTTTTTAATTAAATGCGAACGAGTTCGCTTTCAAAAACTGGCACCAAAAATAAAAATTTAATCACTTCATTAACGATTCCACCGATGAATAATAAAATGAGAAACGATATTCTACTTTAGTCTTCCTTTCATTCTAGACCGAACTGATCATTTCTACGTTTCGAACATTCTGAACGTCTGCGTTCATTAAACAAATCGAAAAGACCGATTACACGTGTATGTATTTTTAAATAGACTGCATACTATATGGCCTTGGTATGTTCCACTTTCGCAAATGAAATCCTCGCGGTTTCAAAATTTATTGCATCCCATTGATAAAATCGAACAAGTAGTCCGTGCTAAATTGTTTAGCTTAACGAATCCCAGGCGAATTAAGAAGAGATTAGTACACCCGCGGACAGGAATCTTTATTGCAACGCTCACTTGTTTGCATCTCTCTCTCTCTCTCTCTCTATCAACATTATTCCCAGCGTCGAGTAAACCAAACAATGTTGCACCTTTTTAATTGGCGCGATTTATCAAACACCCCGGTACATAAATAAACATTTCGGTCTTCGCGAGGCCAGAAAACCGTAACTTATTCTCGGCGTATACTTTTAACACGTCACGGTTCTGTTCACTATACTACAGCACGAGGGTTCAAGGCGTGCACGGGCGCCATTAAAATACCGTTCACTCGCGCAACAGTAACACGTAATTGAGCGAAAGTTTAACCTGTTCCTCATCAGTCGGGAAGTGTCGCCGCACTGTTTAGAGTCTTCTCATTAAGTCATCGCGTCTGTCCGTCATGCTTCTCTTCAGCATCGAGACACGATGTCCCAGCGGCGCCATTCTGGGTCATCGGTGTCAGGTTGGATAACTGATCGCGATGCTGTTGCTCGACTGGTCATCGAAACCATGCATTTCTTTTCTAAACGATCAATTCGGAATAACGCAGTAGCAAAATTCTTTCTTTCCAAAATTCCGCACACGTTTCTACTGACTTACAAATCTTCGTCATAGATCACTGATTAAAATTACTCGGAGAAGAAACGAACGTGTACGTGGCAAAGTTGCAAGTCATTTAGACAATTTTCATTCCGCATTAAAAATTATTTAAAAAAATAGTTTCAAGAGTGAAACAGTCTAGACGACACACGAATGCGATACATGCGTAAGCTGGCTCAGTAAAAGTTAAAAATTGAAGAAACAAAATTCAATGGGTCAACAGGTGTGATGTACAGTAACGAGTGAAACTGTGTCTACATTATTTGAAGCGACATAACTTTTTAAAGATTAGATCAAATGACTTGAATGTTACTGAGAAGTTAGAAGGATTAGTTTATTAGATGAGGTGTGAAGAGTTATAAACGCTCAAAAGTGGAAAAATTGCCATTTTTCACGATTTTCACCATTTTTTAAAATCGCACTTTTAATCGTTTATAACTCGTAAACGAATTAACCAATATCGATGAAATTTTCGGCGTGGATACAATTTATTCCGGCGAATCAAACACATTTTTTAAACTTTCAATACAGACTCAGATAGGAAAGCTAAAAAAATCAACTTTTACCATTTCTTTTGCGATTCCGACCAATTCAAACTTTCTTTATAAATTTTTGTGCACCTCATTTAATAAACTGATCCTTTTAACTTCTCAAAAACGTTCAAGTCATTTGATCTAATTTTTAAAAAGTTATGTTGCTTGACATAGTGTGGACTCAGTTTTGCCCGTTACCGTACGTGCTAAAATTATGCAAGCCAGCCTCCCTTCCGTTGTCAGACGCGGATGCCGGCCACGTGACGCTGTCAAAGTGGCAGAGGACGCGCGATCAAGATTAATCGTTCGGCGGGAAATTTCGTTCGGGGGAAAAACGCGAACAAGTAACGGGGGATGCTGGCGAGCGAGCGGTGGCAGCGTTAATCAGTATCCTTGAAGGATCTTCGGAGCATGCCTTGGCCCATTGTCCCGTTGAAAAAGGGACGCCGGTTCGCCGGGGGATGGTATGTGGGGTGGAGAGAGAGAGAGAGAGAGAGAGGGGGTGTGGCTGCACACGGATGTCGTCCTTTCGCAGGAACCCCGCCTCTGGAAACTCTTACCCTTTGTCCCGGGGACCCGTGCCGCACAAGGACGAGGGGGAATCCTTGATAATAATCCCGGAAAAGAATTCGCTTAAAGCGGCGTATCCGATTCCTCGGCTGCCTCTGTTTTCCTCCGTTCCCCGGTAATCGGATCCCGCTCGTCCCCCGTAGAAAGCGCCCGCGCCGCTGTCCTTGCACTTGGAACGCTGAAATTTATACGGCTTTCATTCCTTCTCCACTTTAAAGTAGGTTCGGTATTTCACTTGTGCCCGTTTCGCTCCCTTCCCCTCTCTGTTTCGCTGTCGTTTAACCTCCCACCTGACCCCTGCCCCTCGTCCCTCCTCCGTCGGTCTTCCTCGGTGGCCGTGGGGACATCTGGATCTAGGGTTCATCAAGGTCGCCCTCCAAGGATTTTTAATAGCACCTCTACCACCGCGCGATTTCGGCGGCAATTGTGCTCGTAGAAGTGGACGGGTCCAAGGGTCCTCTGTTTCTTCAACACTGATCTCGAGATGATTTATTTTTCTCTCACTTTCAGTTCCGGTGCACGATCGCTGAAGATACGTGAAAGCGCTTTCCCGGCGCTGGAGTTATCGGAAGCCTCGAAACGATCTAGATTTTAAAGTAAACAATAATCGTACTGAGAACGAGAGCCCCTTCAATTCTAAAAGAATTTAGTTTATCTATTTATTTATTTGTTGCTTTAAACCAAGTGGTTTATATAGCAAGTACAGTGTTATTATATTTGGCTTACACTAAATAGGTTTACGTCGTTTCTAAATTCTAACGGAACATTGTTTAAGGAAATTATAAATTATTTTCAGTCCTTTTATATCAGGTTTACATAAGAAGGAACTGATACAAAGAGGGAAACAGTACTTGCTTTTGAGGAGCTTTGTTTCCAATGTGTTACGTTCATTTTCATAGTAACGTGATTTAGGTCTTGGAGTTCTGCTCCGCATTGGCAAGCACTGTTAGTTATAAAGTTAACCCTTGCCAGTGAACCGTTTAAATTACAGTGATTGGCTCGACCTAAAAGAAGCTAGTCGAGAAGTTTCTTGATTCAAAATGGTGCGTATTGTTTACTAGGCTATTTAGAGTTTAAAGTATTGTTATTAGCACTTCTCGTTCCAACCTCGTGTATCATCTTTTTACTTATTCTTTTTTTTATTTTAAATATGATAAATGTCAGCCTAATCCTCTCCTCCACCGAGCAGGTATTTCATCGCAAGCGAACAGTGTTGTGAATGGTACCGCGAGCATTACATCGGGCATCGCGCCGCATCATCCTCGATATGTCAATTAAGCCGAGTAGATTAAGGCGAGCCGGTGACTGACAGTAACGACAAAGGGAAGAATTTCTTTTCGAAAATGACGGTGTTCCGCGGCGGTTCTCGATTTATCCACCGGTTCTCTAAAGTGTACGTCAGCTTGATTGACAACTGCGACTCGCGTAACGCCAATTTGTTCCGAGTTACGGTTGCCAGCACCGTCGAAAGTGAAATCGCCCCCGTGTAAAAACGTCGATACAGATATCCACGATAATGTGTCGTCGGTTCGATTGCATTCCTCCTACGTGCCCGGATTTGCAACATTGTTACGTTCGCGCGATCGGTCAGCCGAAACGTGGCCGATACCCGATGAAATCATCAATTTTCTATTTCTACAACACCGTCGTGTATCGAATTTATATCGATCCTTTCCGTTCCTGTCCGCTTTTCCCTTCACAGAGATATAGTAACTCTGTCAAGCTTTAAATAACTTTATGCCATATGAAAATCAAGCGAAATTAAATCTTATCGCAGGCTGCAGAGCTTGTATGCGTTCGTGACAAAAATTACTCGATGAAATGCAATATTATAAACGCTTTGTTGTACTACTTTTTTCTAAAATTCTTGGGAGAAGAAATATTGTACATTTTCGTTTAACTTCTGTTTCGTAAAATTCACTCATTGCCAGCAAATTTTCATCCCGGATAAAAGACTGCCGTACAAACAACGAAATTGTTTTCTGTGACAAAGACATGTGTAAACATTGATTTGCACAATTTATTCTAATAGGATCAACGCCTGACAAAGCCTCATCACATTTCCAATTAACACGTTGACTATTTGCCCACCTTTCAAAACGAATTTTTATGTTAATACATTTATCGTACCAAATTTGATTAGGATCTGTAAAATGCAAGAAAGTTAGAAGACTATTCAGTATTACACATTTAATTTTTTTCAATTTTTATCTCATGAAATAACTTTGGTTTCACGGAGTTTTCGAGGTTTTCAGTTTGACGGTCAAGGTATTAATTCGATTCAGGGATAATTTTGATAGAGCGAAGGAAAAGTGTTACTTGACAGTAAAACTGCTTAAAAAAGATTAAAGAAAACTTTTAGCAGATCCCTCAGAACTACATAGATGTGCCATCATCAACCGTGAAAGCTCGAGCTTCCTAGTTTCGCTCTAATTACGCATTGTCAGAATCGATCTCGTTCACCCGGTCGTTCTTCGAATTTCGTTTCGGGATTTTTTTCGCAGGTGTTTCCCAAGCCCTGCCTAATTTATGCAATTTCACCGGGGGAACAATTAACCGATCCTGCCTCGCGCGCGCGAATGTATTACGAGCGCGGGTGCCCCCCGTGCTTTCTCTTTAACTTGAACTTAATTGCGCCGCGAGCGCAGCCTCGTGGGCTTCCCTCTCGATGCAACCAACAGACTGTTGCACCTCGAGTCCGGGTTACCATCGTTCTCCAACCGGTCCCGGTAGTATATCGCGGCCCTAATTGCAAAGTGGAGGCACGTTCGCGTATAAAACAAGATCCCATAGAGGGTCCTCGGTCGCATCCTTGGGAGTGCCATGATCCAACCTGCCGCGTGCACTCGATGCAACGTGCGACCGCCGTCGGTGCACTCCGCGAGGATGCAACGTCATTGTGCTGTGTCGTTAGTGCCAATCCGCGATTCATCGTCGTTCATTTCAGACATGCGCGAGGGTGAGCCGTGACCCTGGACGAAGAAGAAGAAGAAGAGGACCGAACATGAAACGATCTAGGAGGACGTCTCCCGCGGATTCCCCGTGGATCCGTTATGTCTCCGCGGCTGCCATGCTGCTGCTCTTTGCCGGACTCGATCATGCGACAGGTGAGTCTGCTGTTCACTTTTTTTATCAAGTAATACGGTCGTTCGGTCTTCGCCTACCTTCGATACCTTTCATCCAGAGATCGTGCGAAGAATCTCGTGGGAGATCCAGATCACGAAACCGCCATTTTCTGGAGACTAACTTCTCGAGCTATTATAATGTCTTGGGCTATTAACTTCTCGATTTATTTGACAGCGATTAGAACGGATTTGTCGTGTATAATTTATTGGGAAATTTTAACTACGGACAGATTGTAGAAAATTTTCTATAATGACGAATTTCATTTCATTTTGAAAAAATGAAACTATTATGTCTCGGGCTATTAATTTCTCGATTTATTCGACAGCGATTAGAACGGATTTATCGTGTATAATTTATTGAGAAATTTTAACTACGGAAAAATTGTAGAAAATTTTCTATAATGACGAATTTCATTTCATTTTGAAAAAATGAAACTATTATGTCTCGGGCTATTAATTTCTCGATTTATTCGACAGCGATTAGAACGGATTTATCGTGTATAATTTATTGGGAAATTTTAACTACGGAAAGATTGTAGAAAATTTTCTATAATGACGAATTTCATTTCGTTTTGAAAAAAATGAAGGAACGGTTCGGGGGTGTGAGTTCCCTGTATCTCGTACATTTCGAGCGTTTTGTTTCTCTTCTCTTTCTTGTTTTGCTGTCGGTGAATTATCAAAGCGGAAGCTCGCGATCCCTGTTCTTGTTTACCGATGAAAAAAGTAACTCGCCGAGAAGAATGGCAACGGACGAGAGCGAATGAGAGGAAAAATAATGAAAATAATGGAAACGCCTCGCCTCGCGTTTTTCTCCCGCTTTATCTAAGGTAAATACGCCTTCGGATTAATCTATCCGCGACCTACTATCCCGTGCGACACATTCAGAAGAGCTGTTTCCTCGCGAAGATGGTCCGTTCATTCCCATCGTTACCATTTCGGATCGTGAGATCGGGGTCTCCCGTTCGTATTCAAACCCGCAATTTGTTCGCCGTTAATGATGCTTCTCTCGCCTGTTCGGCCGCGAACGAACTAATTAATCCGCCGGCTCGTTAGGTGTCACGCACCTGCCATACTCGGCTATCGGAGGCCTTCGAAAAAATGTTCAACGATCACCAGAACAGTGTTAATATCGCTGGACTCTACCTAGATTCCTGGCCGTGATAGAATATGTGATACGTCAAGGTCGCGCAGAACCTTTGATCGCGAAATAAAAGGTGCATTTAGCTTTGACGCTGCGGAATCTCGGGGATCCTTTTTCATCCCCGAATCAACGAGGACATTCTTGAACGGAAGAACCGTTGGAATGCTGCCGGCAATGCATTGTCGCATAAACCGGCGAAGCTACTTAAACGCATGTACACTGCGACATAAGTTTCAAACCAGTTTCCGGCGAACCGGGGACGGAAATTGTTCCGCGGAAGTTCCACAGCGGCTTGCTTTGTATTAATGATCGCCGCGCCGGAGTGTTCGTAAACACCGTCTTCTTCTAACCGAGCGACGGAACTGCTTTTTACCATGATTCAATTACTCGGCTTAATCATGCTCCCTGTCTGAAGCAACAGAAACGCGGTAAATTTCGAAGACATTTTAGACATATTTCGATAGACATATAATTATATGAAAAATCGAATCTGATCAGAAATCTTGCTGTAAGAATTCTTGTGACTGTAAGGAACCACTAATAATTGTTGTAAACGTTCGTCCGTTTTACAGTGTAACGAGAAGGTGTCTTATTCGCTGACAAAAATTTGTACTTGATCAGAAAACCTAAGCGTCCAACCATTTTACTTGCTCACATGTCTAACTGTAGGGAATTTTAACATTATCTAAAGCGCCACTAAAAATTGCAGTATCCTTATTCTAAATATCTTTTACATTATTAAATTTGTTCGTATTTCATAAATTACTAAACATTTCAGTATTGTACGAGTAAATTGCATCGTTTTCGTATGTACAACACGAAAACAGATATATAGAAAGATATATAGAACTTTTGAATACGAGTCAGACTCGTGATATTTATGTTTGATATCAAGACTACGAACCTGACTCGCAATGTTCATCCTTAGCACTCGAATGGCGACTGTAAGGCGCCACTAAAAATTTCTGTATTCAAAATATTTGTTACATGATTAAACTTGTTTGTATTTAATACATTATTAAACAGTTCAGTACTCTACGAGTAAATTGCACCATTTAATAACATGAAAAATATATATATATGGAAGGGAAATATTCGAGGTCGGAAGAAATGTTTCCTTAAAATGGCTTCGAGTGCAAAGGGTTAACAACTTTTAAAGGAAAGTACAGTGCCGCCCTGATACGGTGAAAGTTGCCCTTCGAAAATCGACCGACAAGCAACAATGTCTGCCGACTTTTTTCGCGGGGATTCCGGGACGTAATCGGGAGGGTTTGTCTCGTGTTTTGTGATCAGTGATGTATTAATATGTCCAGCGATCCGTTCGTGTCCGCGACGTAACTCTGTCGAACCGATGGAAGCGCGGAAACGTGCAAAAAGCCGGCCGACCTTGTCCCACATCCGTCGAAGCTTTGGGGAACGAGCTTACTTGTGTAAATGCTACACAACACATGCAGCAATCGCGGCCGGTGGCGCGTAGTCGAGCCGTTTCGTTATGTAATCGTTTCGTTGTGTACACCGGGTGTTTCAGAATCGTTGACGCTGCGGGTGGCAGCTGTTCCGACGTTCGAAAACGAGGGAGTCGCGACCCTCTTATTCGATCAGCTCAGAACTTGATCGCGGAAACTTTTTGAAGTATGAATTCCGACGCGAATTCCGTTTCCGATTCTCACTTGTCTTTCCGTCCCGTTTCTGTTCAACCGGTTCAGCTCGAAGCAACATGATTTTTACGTACATAGGATTGTCTATTAATTTCAAACGGACTGGATTGCAACTTTTATGCAACCATAAAAATTGTACAAAAATTATCTTCTCTTAACACGACAGCATTCTTGAATTCTCTGAGGGTGTTCATTCTTTCCACAAATGCAGAAATGCCACACTCTACTTGCAAAAGCAGTGAGAGTAAACTACAATGTCTGAACCAAAAAAGGCGAGTTGATTTCTCTCGATTTTAGTTCGACGTATTAAACGAAATTTAAAAATTAATGCCACAGCTATGCTTCTACTAGATAAAAGAGATAGAAGAATATAGAAATAAATTCGAATTGTTCTGAATCACGTTTGATCATGCTTGCTTAGATTGGATAATTGATGGTTCGTCTCGGTATTCTGATTTCACCATTGAAAGCAGTTCGCTGTATCGTTGTCTCGTCGCAGCGAGCTCCGGTTGCGATGCAATGTTTCCAAAAGCAACATTTCCCCGAGCAAATTTGGTTTAAACCGTTTAAAGGGGTCGTACGTGTCGATTCGGTGTTCGCTAAAACATAAACCGCGCGCCGCCATTGTCGCGTAGAGCGTGTTTCTTCGAATATTCGTCGCGGGCGTTCCTTTTCGCTGCCTCGGGAAAGTAAATTCTCCTCGGATCGAGTCGGTCGAGCAAATGCGGGTGGTTCGAGGAGAGGAGACGAGAACGCGAGGAGGAAGAATGAAAAGGAAACAGGAAGAGATGGAAAGAAAGCGAGAGGAACGGGGAGAACAGCGAAATTTCGCTAGATTTCTTTAAAACAACTCCCGCTTTATTTACGATCCGCGATAGCGTGGTACCGAACGATTTGGACACTTCCGCCGACGGAGTTTCTGGTAGATTATGCCGCGTGGGAATCGATCTTTATCCCTGATCGATGATAAGCGGCGATCCCTTCCGCCGGCGAACGCGATTCAGCTGTCGGCGGCGATTGTTCATATTTTTCCTACAGTTCGTTGTTCGGTTACTTAACACTAGGTTTACGGAGCATCAAAACCGAGTATTTTACATTACTTTATGAAAAATAAGAAGAATGTGTGTATCCAAGTTTCCAGCCATTTTTGATAATATAATTAATAATATATACCTAAGGGAATAAGTTTGTTGATTAATTCCACCTAGACGGATCTTCACAATCTCAATAGTCGTAAATTAAAAATATTAGAACCCGTCATTTCGACGGTCCCGTGAACCTAGTGTCAAGAAAACAATAATTTGCTTATTTCCTCTAATAACTCTCATCGGGTTTCGGCAGATCTCATAAAAATGAAATCGGTAGTGACACAAAAACAGGAGAAACGTTCAAGTTACATTCCGCTGCAATCGAAATCGTTTAAGACGTCCAATTATGTAGATTAGTCCACGAAAATAGAATCTCGTCAATATTCCGCTTCTGGTCCCGTCGGTAGCAAGTTGATCACATTTTAATGAGCTTTATTTTTTGTTGTTCAGCGAAAAAAGAGACGCGAAAGCGTTTCGACGAGCCCGGTATAATCGATTCCAGGTTGAGCGGCGGTTCGGCGTGTCCGAAAATGTCGGTGTTCAATTAAAAATAATTAATGGAAAAATCGCGGGGGTGGGGCGGGGGAGTTTCGCGCGGGGCCGTTAATTAGCCGAAACGTGAAAGCTGTCCTGGCAGCGTGTCAAACGGGCAATCGAATTCGCTCGGGTCTGTCCGGTTGAATTTTTAATCCGCCCGGGTTTTAGAACGGGCCCGGGTTTAATAACGCGGCGTGTGTGTTTCCACCGTTGCGGTCGGTGCGTCGAGAGACAACATTTCGTTCGACCGAACAACGAACGGCACGACGTTTTACACGCTCAGGATCGTTGCTCCGCGACTGGAAAAACCTGACGCGAAAAGAATCGATCGGCTCCGCTGGCTACCTCGATGCGTGTCCGCCTGTTAATATCGGCTTCGAATCGGCATGCAATCGGGTGAAAGTACTCCGCGGGGCTACGTATATTCTGGAAACACCTGTAAACCCGCGCGGGAACACGCCGCACCGGTAATCGCCGGCAACGGGTTTAGTGACCCTTCACTCGGTCCCGGCTGATCATTATGATTAGCCGTTCGGCCACCCCCTCGCGATGCAGATCACGATTGCGATTTCCCCGCCGGGGGAGGTTCCCTTGCTCCGACACTCTTTCGGCAACGCTGCGACCGGCTCGTTCGTTACGGCAAATGCTCGAACGATTCATTAAGGGGATCCCCGCCTAGTTAGCAGTCTGCAAAATAGCCCCGGTTCCTAAGAAATTTCTTTGACAAAATTAACCCTTCGCGCTCGAAGCTGTTTTAACTCGAAACGAATTTCTTCCGACCTGGAATATTTCTCTTGTATATTACTTTTCTTCGTGTTGTGCGTACGAACATGGTGGAACGTGCTCGTAAAATTCTGAAGTGTTCAGTAATTTATTAAATACAAACAAATTTGACGGGCCACCAAAAGCGACTATTTTTTTCTTTTTATTTTATTTAGGCATTTCAGATCTCAGTCGAGATCTATTTCTGCCGCACCGAGGCAGTTTACAGTATACATATATATACATATTCGCACATACACAGTCCACAATAAATTAAATCAAATTCGCAGCTTACATTTTTTCAAGAACCCCAATATTGGGTCGGGCAATCAACATTTCCAAATTTAAGGCCAACTGAAAGGCGACTATTTTACATTACTTTATAAAAATAAGAAGAACATATCTATCCGAATATTTAGCCATTTTTTAAGCAGTGTAATACAAAGACATAGATTTATTGAACAATTCCTCGTGGATACGTCTATTACAATCACAATAACCGTGAACTAAAAATATTAGAAACCGTCATTTCGACGGGTTCCGTAAACCTAATATTAATATCGTAAAAAATATTTTGAATAATGATACTTACAGCCGTTTTTAGTTGCGCCTTGCAGTCGCCATTCGACTGCTAAGGGTTAACGAGCCTTGTTTCACAACAGCGCCGTATTTAAAATTACATACAGCTCGAACGACCTCGGTAACCGGCTCTTTAAAAAATTGCAATTTCTTTTTGACATCAAGGGACAAATTAAGCCGGGAAAACGGGGGTCGAAAATGATTTGTCTGCGATGTTAGCTCTCGCGATCGGACCAGTTCGATGCCAGTAAGTTGGCACTCGAAATTACCATACGATCGATCTACTCGATTCCGTTTCCGTGCGATACTCGTCCAAAGCAGCTGTTCGCAATATATATATTCGGCGAGATCATCGAATTGATTTCGCGTATCCGCGAAACGATTCCGCGACGCGTTGCGCGCTCTCCTAGATCGCATCGACACGATGATCGCGGCCCTGAATAAATTGAGATTCGGATCTTCGCCTCGGCGAGACACGAGCTTCCTCGAACAATCGACTCGGATACGCGGCCGGTTATCGTCTCTCGATCTTTTCCCTTTCGCGGTCGGAAACAATGTTTTACGCCGACGTCCAGTTCGCGCGGGCTAATTAGTTGGCCCGGCCTCCCCGGACTGGATCCAACGGATCCACCTGAAACACGAATCCCGCGTTTTGCACGTACACACACACACGCGCGAATAAAACACCGCCGTACGGCTTTTCAGACGGCGGACATATTTCTGCGGCGACGCACCTCTCGCCCCTACCTGTTTTTACCGACGTTGATCCTCGTACTCGACCGTTTTGCGACGTTAACGCCATTGGTCGCCGACTGAGAACGTGTCGGTCTAACGAGGACGATTCCTCGCGACAAACTTCGTTGAAACTCGAGATTTCGTCGTGCAATTGTTCGTAATATTTTCTGTTATTGAGTATTTACTTAATAATTACTGAGTATTAACTTAAAACTAAGTATTTTATGTTACTTTATAAAAACAAGAAGAATGTGTCTATCCAAGTTTCGAGCCATTTTTTAAAAATAATATATACCTAAGGAAATAAGTTTGTTGATTAATTCCACCTGGATGGATCTTCGCAATCTCAATAATCGTAAATTAAAAATATTAGATCCCGTCATTTTGAAGGGTCCCGTAAACCTACTGTTAAACTGTATTATCCGCCATTGTACAGTGAATTTTACCATTGGTACTGACTTCTCGTTGCACTTTAGTCTATATAATATACCTCATATCTATAATATATCTCAATATACCGTAATATACGAAAATATTTTATGACGTACCATAGTATACTATAATATACTTGAATATAACACAATATAACAATAATATAACTAAATACACTGTGATATACCTGGAAATACCTTACTATACCAAAATATACTACAATATACATTAATATACTAGAATATACTAGCATATAACACAATACGATATAATATTACTGCATATACCATAATATACCAAAATATATTATAATATACCATAATCTACTAGAATATATTAGAATATAACACAATATAGCATAATATACCAGAATATACCATAATATACTTGGAAATACCATAATATAGCAAAATATACTATAATATACCATAATATACTACAATATACCGTAATATACTATAATATAGCATAATATACCAGAATATTCCATAATATACCAAAATATACTGGAATATACCATAATATACAAGAATATAGTAGAATATAACACAATATAACATAGTATACCAGAAGATGCCATAATATACCAAAATATACTATAAAATATCATAATATACAAGAGTATACTAGAATACAAGACAATATAACATGATATACCAGAATATACAATAATATACCTGAATATACCATAATATACCAAAATATATTATAATATACCATAGTCCACTAGAATACACTAGAATATAACACAGCATATCATAATATACCTGGAAATAGCATAATATACCAAAATATATGTAGCAATGTATTTCTCTCTAAGAAGCCACATAGTGTTGCCACATAGTAGATGTAAAAACTGTGAAAAAGAATCGCGGAAGAATTGAAAACACCGAAATAAAAAAAGTTCGAGGGCAAGCTCCGAATGGATATCCAGCCCCCGCGGAAATTCATAAAGCGACATCGCGTTTTCCACGCGGAACAACAATCGAATCTCGAACCCGTTCGGACAGCTTGCGAGCGAAAATTACGGTGCTCGAAGCATAAGCCGGCGCGGGACAAGCCGCGCGGATGCGTTTCGCGGCGGATAACTGTCGACCTTTCGAACGGTTCCTGAACGACGAGAAAAATTTTGATTACGTTGCCTCGAGTTACGGCATTCGACTCGAGCCGTTCGAGTCCGCGGGAGGGATATTAGAAAGGAAAAATCGTGTTATCGAACCGAGCCGATATTTTTCAGAAAACGGCCGCGAAATATAATTGCACGTTCGTTTTCGCGCGTGTGTCAGACAGTTGTCGACATTTTCAATGAAATATGACTGGCGTGCGTGTGTGCGTGTATCGGCCCGCGTGATTGAGTAACCCGCACGACTTAATTCCATAATGTCCGAGCCGGTGCCTGTAAAATCGGTTTCGCAACACGCTGATAGTACAAGCGAAATGCAACTCAACAATGAAATCCAGACCAGGGACCTTTAACGTCCGTAAATCATTTTTTGACAGTTCTAATTTCGTTGATTTTAATACTTATTCCCTTTTAGTCGGCCCTTTCGAAAGTGAAAGTAATGAAAGTAATACAAACTTAATTTTGACATATTAACCCTTTGCACTCGAAGCTATTTTATTAATAATTTTAGAATATTTCTTTCCATATATGGTGAAGAAATGGTATGGAAATGGTAAAGAAATTTAGTAATTTAAAGTTCTTAATGGCGCCTTATAGCATTCGAGTGCTAAGGGTTAATTTCTATCGAGAAATTAATTGAAGTTCAGTATACCGTCTGATATTAGCAAACGCCGCGTGTTCGGCGGAATCTTTTCCGAAATCTAGATTTAAAAATTGCGTCGCTGACGAAAGAACAACAGGCCGGCGAAGGTATTAAGGAAGAGTTGCTCGATTCTTAATCTCTCGACGGGAAGTTCTTCAATTAAAAGTTCCGTAATCAGTTCCCGAAGAATTAATGTCTCTTATGCTTCGAACAAAAGGAAACTGCTCGAGACTGTTTGGCGCCGATACTGCGGCGAATCTTCGTACGTAGGGAATTGAAAAGTTCGAAAAGAGCACGGACAGGGCCGTGTAGCTCGGCAGAGATTTCGTAGACAGGAAAGTTACTTTCGAGTTCCGCCCCTCGAAAACGATAGAATTCGTGGGTGCAAGTTTCGATGTGTGTCACTCGGCGAGCCTGCTTTCCGCTTTGTGAGCTTGCGGCGCGATACGATAGCGAAATTAAGCCGACTAATATGCAAATTTAACCGAGAGCCCTTTCACTTGCACCTCGCTCGATATTTTTCTATTGTGCTAAGTTTCTGCGTGCGTGCGTTGTGTGAGCGGTTATAGTGCAATTCAACGTTGTTGCGAAATATGAATTTGTTCCTGGCCGATTGAAAATTAAGTGGAGGACGCATGATCGAGTTCGAACCACCCCTCAAATACTATAAATATTGCAACCATCGAAAAGAAACGCGTATAATGAATGAAATGAGTGAAGGAGTAAATTGTTAAGATGCCGTTTTGTGAATCACGATTCTTGAAAAATTTATGATGAAAGAGAGGGGAAAGAGGGAATACAAAAATATCAAATTCAAATCCGTCTCTTTTTTAATTTCTGACGTAGAAAACACTTTCTGACGTAAAAACTTTTCTGACAATTTAAGAATAATAATATCGATATTTAATAGAATGGATAAATTCAGTAAGATGTTTTTTGTGGTATTGTTACAGGATGTCAATTCTATCCTGTAGGAGAGTACCTGAAGTTCGTTAGGGTACCAGAGAACCTTGCGAAGGGTACAGAGATCCTGTCACTGGAGGCGCATCCAAGGAACCACATCTCGATTATGCCAGTTGACAGAGTAAGTACCGATTAAATATACGACACAAAGGCACTCATCTTTCTTCGCATTAATTATGCAGCCTAGTAATTCGTGTAATTAATTAAAAGCAACTCCTGCGTGATGTTAAATATCATGTGATTCTCGTTCTCTTAATTTGTCGAGCAATTATCAAATATTCCAAGTGGACAATCACGGAGATCTAGACACATAATGAAAAGGATGGCACTGCTTCAGAGAACCACTCCATTAACACGATTCGCATTTAATTAACTTTAATTAACAGATTTCGTGCGCCTGATTATACGATTGGAGAAAGTGAAATGTAGTATGTGACGAAAGAAGACAGTGTGTCGTGTTATGGTTTCGAGGATTCGGAAGTTGAATCTTTCAGATTCGCTTCGAAAGTGACGTAACTTCGAGAACTATTTTAAAACGAAAAAAAAAATGAAAAATAAACGGCTGCATAAATAGCACAGACTGCATAATTCTGTAGTTAATAAGCATTTATAAGACATTTATCTGGATAAGTGGGAATCAACTGTGTCTGGCCAATTAACTGAAATGAAAATTCCAATGAATAATCATGAGCATTATAGTAATAAGTGTCGTTATGAATTTGTTTTAATATAAACAGAGATCCAGACTGTTATCTGCACGAGGGATGTCAATAACCATTTGTAAATAATTTATCGCCCGTTTCAAAAACAGGTTTCATTACATTTTACCAGGAGAATACAAATATTCATGCTACTGCTTATGAGACATCTTCAGTAAATGTTGTTTCATTGCAGGTCGTGTTGACGATTGAAAAATAAAATTCTATTTTCATGTTATTGATATTCGGAGAAAATCTAGCCGTACTTTACGTGTATTAATTTTCATTTCGATTTTGTAAATTGTGAGTGACAAGTTCTAATCTAATAAATCATTCGAAACAATTTTTATTTATTATTGATACTCGGAGAAAATCTAGTCGTACAAACTTACATGTATTAGTTTTCTTTTCGATTTTGTAAGTTATGAGTGACAAGTTCTAATCTGATAATGAAATCATTCTAAACAATTTTTATTTGTTATTGATATTCGGAGAAAATCTAGCCGTACATGTATTAGTTTTCTTTTCGATTTTGTAAGTTATGAGTGACAAGTTCTAATCTAATAATGAAATAATTCGAAACAATTTTCATTTAGCAGTCTAGTTGCTAAAAATTGACAGCCCGGATATATATTTCTATACCAAAGATTCACAGCCCGGATATATTTTCGAGGATTGCAGTACAGAGTCCTCGGTGATTGTTCTGAGAGCATTAGGCTCCGAATCGGAAGAAAATCGTTTACTATTTCGCGGCGAATGGCCAGCTGTTAGCAATCGTTTTAGTCGTTAGCGCGCGGTATTGCAGTTCCAGAGAAGCAACCTCGATCTCGAGAGAGAGAAAAAAAAAACGTTTCTAGCGAACAAAACAATTCCCGAGGAGTACCGTGTTTACCGTTCAACAGCGACCATAAATGAACCTCGGGCAGAATGATCGTTCCGAAAGTATCTTGTGTACCGTTGCCTATATGACATAGCGTAACCGAGTTGTAACTGTTTGCAGGACGAGGATGCTCGTTTCTTCGCGTACAAACAGACGAACAAGACGCACGTGTCTCTGGTGCTGGCCCAGTCATTGGAGGATCTCGTGGACACCGAGTCGCCTAGAAATCTGCTCAAGTTCCGCGTCGCCTGCGACTACAACGATGGCGGCGATTCCCTGGTAAATCGTAGAAAGTAGATCTAGCGCGCGATCGATTTGCTCATCGATTCTGTTTAATACGCGATACCGTCGCACGCCATCTGCCTCGACGGGACAGACGACGGAACTCTCGTTACTGTCTCATCCATGGAATGCTTGATACATGAGTTCTTCATATGTCCGTCATTGTTATACAATCCAAAAACAATATTTAATAATGCAGGAATATTCACGAAATATCTAAAATAAGGATTTCTCGCTGCCCAAGAAGTCGAGCGAATTTTTAACACTTTGCACTCGGCACTATTTTCATTCTAATACTCAATTTTTCTTTCGTTATAATATATTTCCATTTTATTCATACGAAATTGATCCGTTTTCCATATATAATCTTTAACTGTTTAGTGATCTGTTAAACACGAATTTTGTAATGTAACAAATATTTTGTAATTTAATATTTCTTGTAATTTCTTTGAAATAATGCCAGAACAATTTCTAGTGGTGATACAGAGTCACCACTCGAGTGCTATGGGTTGAAATCAAGCAACGACGAATATACACGTCGAACGCAGGCCAAACGCGGCTGTTATAAAGGCCGAAGCCCTTGTAAAGCTAAACCAGAAAGAATTACTACAAACAGTACTTTATAACAGTACTTTATCTATTAAATACAAATTTTGTAATGTAACAAATATTTTGTAATTTAATATTGCTTGTAATTTCTTTGAAATAATGCCAGAAAAATTGCTAATGGTGCTTCAGAGTCACCACTCGAGGGCTACGGTTTAACAAACGACATAACATTTTCAATGAAATTGAGCTGGATAAAAAAAGTTCCTAATAAAATTATGGTACTGAAAATCGACGTTCATGTCTGTGTAAACAGTTGTGCAGGTGCGAAGATGTAGATGCAGGATTTTCGAGTGTGACAACGGCACGAGCCAACGGCGCGACGGCGTCTTTTTCGTCGGCGAATAAAAATCGCGATCGGCACCGTAACGGTTCCGTCGATCCACGGCATTCCTACGGAATAATTGCATAAACGCTGATTAGCGCGTTACAGAACTATAAAACCGGTAGCGTAGGCTCGGCTGTATCGCGACCGGTACCTACACGCTCCAATTATCGCGGCGCGCACGGGGAAAGAACCAGATCTCTGTGGGGGGAAAAGTGGAATAGGTTTGGGAACTTTTGCGCCAGCCAGCGGAACGGCGTGTGTGTGTGTGTGTGTGTGTGTGTGTGTGTTTCAAAATTTTTAACGGTGCTTCGAAGAACGAGCCGCTTGGAACCGCTACTTTCCATACTTACGAGAATTACACGCGATCGCTGCCAGCATTACAGTTCGCAATTATGCGCGAGCCGGACACGGAAAGCCGGCATTGAAGTCACCGCAGAACCCCGCGAAGACGCCTATTAATTATGCTAGCGGCGTTTCACGCCGATTCGAGCCGATCGCTGTCTTCGTCGACCACTTTGCCTGTATCATCAACGGGAGAAACAATTACGGTGAAAGCTTCTACGAAGATCGAGCACTAATTTAGTCGTCAACATTTAAATGGATCACTAGCGACTGAGATTTTTCCTGTTCATTCTTAGGTTTTTTTGAAAACAATTTCTAAGACTAATGCATTTGTCTGTGCTGTCCAATAGACAGCATATGGTTTGTTAAACCATAGAAATTTTTATTCTCTTTATTTTTTATTATGTTCTTGGTCTGAGAACATCCCTCAAAGTTTGACGTCTATTCTCTTGCGCTCGCGCAACGCGAAACTGTGCGAGAAATCGTTCGAAAATTTTTCATTCAACCGTTCATGAAGAAGGTGAAAGGGTTTTCGAATTATCTGACAGAAATTCCGACAGTTTTCGAAGAAACTGTTTGTTTCGATTTTTTCTTCTCAACCACACGTAGCTCGCGATATAGTCATCGGTATAGGTGTAACGACGAAGAACAGCAATTGCTAGTAATTACAGGCACTGTCCGAGATTTTCGAAATATCCTGCATCTGCGTTCAAATGGAATCCAGGTACGAGGATTCCTCGCGTCGCAGTTGTAATAATTGCTCCGCCGTGCCTCCCCATCCCCCCCGGAAAACAGGCTTTCAGCAAATGGACCACGGTTTTGCGAAAGTATGCAATAAAAACTGCAGAGAACACGGTAGACGGAGTTGTCTTGCGTTAATACAATCCCGGCGGATAAATCTGAAGTGAGACTGTTATGGCGTCCCCGTCTCGTCGGTGATATTAAATGTTGAAGAGAGGGAGGGGGGGGGGGACAGAAGGGAAGAGGACCGCCGAGAGTAGAAGCACGCAGGAGAGGAATATTAAAATCAATCCCGTATACCGGGCTATATGCAGACAGGGTTTCTGGAAAGGACATCATAAAGTCGCGGAAAAGTTTTTCGTCCCTGTTCTACGACTATTGTTTCAAACCTTTCTTCTTTTATGCCCGCGACGCATCAACTTCCTTCATTTTATTTCGTGCTCGCGTTCCGTCGTCCTTCATCTCATCCCTCCTCGGCTTCCTTTGATTATCGTGGCAAGCGAACAATTATTTACCCTTCCCCGTAATCCACTGTAAATATTGTTCCCTGTTATCTCGACTATCATGAACATTTGTTTCTATTTTCATTCTTTGAATACCCATTTTATTATGAATATTTGGTCCGACTTTCGTTTTTGATTGTCATCATTTTAATATGGATGTGTAGTTCCTTGTGAATGAAATTGCAACTTGGCGATTACTTAATATTCTTGCAAATGTCAGACGACATTTCGTTCAACATGATCCATGCGCGACGGTCTCGTACTTTCTCCGCGATAGGCTGTCGGATTTTCTACTTTCATTTTTATCGATAAATCGGCGTGGCTTGTGCCAAACGAAAATTCTGAGAAACAGGCGAATGAGATTATCGGGAGAAAACAGTTGGAACGTATCAAACGCCCTCGCCGGTGTATCTTTCTCCTCGTATCTTCGTCGCGCATACATTTATCGCTTCCGTCCTACAAATCTCTCTTGCCTTTTATTTATTCCTTCTGTTGCTTTTTATTTATTCCTTCTCTTGCCCGGAGAGGCAGTCACGGAATCGGGAATTGTTCGAACAGTTTGCAATTTAATTCAGAATAGAAGAGATCGTTCGTTAGGAGCACGAAGAGAAGCATTTCGAGATTGTTAAACAATGATTAGTGAAAGTACGCCGGTAAATTCTGCGAAAACGCTCGAGGAATCAGCAATGCAAAAATGTCATTAACTCGCTCACGCTAGGCTGCGGTTTCTAACACCGAGCATATTTAAAACGAAACTGAAACATCCTGCACGTACACGCTCATTGTCACGGGAACGTTACGTGAGGTCATTAGCGAAGTGTAGCAGGAAACAGTGGCTTAAAAGATGCTGAAAATTGTATATTTTCTCTTTTTGTTCAGGAAATATTTTCTCCGGTTATATGTCCCCGCGGCTTTCTTGTTTCTCCACGTCTGCCGCTCTAATTTGTTTTTGTATTTTCCTTCGGTTTATTTCTGCATTTCTTCCTTCCGAGTTCCACGGTGTTCAACACCGCCGAGTTGTGTTCATAATTCACGACACCATTATAATCCCGGCTCGGCAACTATAATTTCTCACGGTACATTCTGAAGTGTTTGAAACCTTTCCTAAATGTAGTGCAAACGCGATTAAAAGATTCAACGAGGTTTAAAACTTTTTCAACAGTTCAGCACAACGATGATACAATTTTAGATACTTAAACTTGGGATTTTATATGCTTCAAGGAAAGTTGACAAATCCAATTTCAGGGAGGCGACAATTCCGATAATACTGGTGTCGAGGTATAAATTATAAAAGCTTTTATTTTCTTTAAAAAGAAACCTGTGATTTTTTATAGTTAGAACGAACAGGTACAATTTAAAGCTGTAGAAAAATTGGTGCAAGTAATTATTATTTTCAATAAATAGCCGCAGTCTATGTACAGCGTAAAAACTTTTCGCACAGAGTTTAACGATGTCATACTTAATTCTAACGGAGCTGTAGAACTTGGAATTCCGCGCAATTCCCGCGGGAATTGTCTGCGGGATCAGACGGTTCTCCGGGACACTATATTTTCGAAGCACGCAGCACATCTAATGTACTAATACTTATGCTTGTAGGTGACATCGCACCTGTCAGTGACGGTCTACGTGGAGGACATAAACGATCATGCTCCGCAATTTGTCGATGCGCCTTATCACGTAACGGTGGACGAGCTTACGCCAGTTGGTGAGATATACCGCATACGAACTAGTTTTACGCTGAACTATGCCTCGGGGCGCTTAGTTCCAACGAAAAATGAATTTCCATGCTTCGCGAGACATTGCTCATCGTTCGAACCTATTGTGCTCGCAATGATGTAAAAATTTGCAAAACACTTTCGTTGTTCCCACGACGCGATGAAGCAACAATTTGTTTTACTTCTCTAACAATAAGTTTCCACGGTGGATCACGAATAAAATAGTTGGACTGGATGCTTAGATCTTTGTTCGAGATGGTAAAAATATGATTTTGAAAATATGCAGACTTTTGTCAGAGTTATTCTAAAAATTGGTGAAATTACCAATTTATTGGATTTACCGATTTATTGGAGTATTGAGCCAAATTAGTAATTGGTATAAATCTTTTCGCATCATACAAAGAAGTTTTCGCTTTGAGATTTACTAATGTGCATCGTTAGTACCTTCACTGTGTTTGCAGCATTTAACTTTGGAATAAATAGGCGGCGAACATAAACTTTTCGTTGTACACTATTGCGCCGACGAAGTAATCGTTGCGGCTATAAAAGAAATCATAAAGCAGGATATCACACCTCGTTAGACAATTGATTGTCCATGTATAAAACAGACGTTTTACGGCCAACTACTTCTCACAAACACTATCATTCACAAATTACTGTACTATGTTTCCCGAACGAAAATGTCTAACTAGAACACAATCATGTAATATTCCAAACAGCGCGATCGAACTGTGACAAGTCAGAAGAAAATCACGAAGAAATCACGATCGTTTCTTCGCGTTTCGACCGGCTTGTTGTCACGATCGTAATCATTTCCAAATCCTTAATCGCTTTTTCCCAGAAAAGAATCTCTAACTAGAACAGAATCGATCGATATTGATGCAACATGATCGAACAGAAGAAAATCCCAAAGAAACCTGTCGGAGGCATTGTCTCGTTTCGCGACTCGATCGAACGGAACGTCGCACAGTGGGCAATTTAGACGATATCGGATTCAAAATCACAGAACTTTCGATTGAAATGAGGTAGAGCGATGAAATATTTTTTAAATTAAAGCTGAAACTTTGCAGAATATGGCAAAAATAAAGAATTATGGTACGAACGTTTTTTAACCTTGAGAAAATTCGTTAAACTTGCACAACTTCAAGAAAATGTAAATGTCTTGTGGGTTTTCCAATACTATGCGCGGAAAATTTTTTTTTGAACATGTTACACATCATTTCCTATAGATTTTTTCACGCCAATTTCAAGTCTAGTCTCAGAAGAAAAAATTTCTATCGAAAGTTCTTTGATTTTGAATCGGATTTCGTCCAAATGTGGGGCACGCGGCCAATTGGCTTTTTCGAAAGATCAATATCGCCACGAAATTGCTTCTGTTTGATCGCAGGTGTGACGATATTTCGTGGGATCCACGCGGTGGACGGTGACAAGCCGAACACGCCGAACAGCGACGTGCACTACGCGATAGTGAAAGGCAACGAGCAGGGGAAATTTTCACTAGAATCCGGCCACAGAACCGCTCTCATACTCCGTAAACCGGTGGACTACGACAACGGCGATCGCGAGTTCACGCTGGTCATCGCGGCGACGGTGAGTAGACGATGTTACACATGCACCGCGGGGCAGGAACATCGTAGAAAACCGCCGGGTGAAAGTCGCACCGGCGTCGATATTACCCCGCGATCGTTTCTCGTTACGACCGGCGTCATTGTCGGGCTCCTCTGCCTCGCATGTTACAGGACCGCGGCGTTCCCTCCAGGACCACGAACACCACCGTCAAAATCACGATCCTCGACAACGACGATCTCGACCCGAAGTTCTCGCGCGACGTGTACAAGGCGAGGATCTACGAGTTCTACCCCATGCCGGTAATTATCTGCTCTCTTAACACTGGAACTACCGAGCAATAAATGCGACTGATTACTTCGTAACAGTGACAAGTCTGTGCCCATTCAGACTTCGTACAACTTTTATTTAGACGAGTGCTTCAATGAAGACATATAGAAAAGTTCCGATGAAATCATTTTTACGATTTCAGTAATTGCAAAAGAAAAATTAGGAACCAGTTTTCACTGGTCTTGTAGTTCTAGTGTTAATATTGCTCTCAAGGAAGGAAAGAAAAATTTTTGTATGAAAGATCTTCCTCGAGCAAGAGAAATAGAAATTGTCAAATATTAACTACATACGTCGGAAGAGAGGAAATAAAAATTGGTAGGAATCGTTTCAGAAGAAAATAAATTAAAAACTGTCCTACAGAAGTGTTTCTAGAACAAGCGAACTAGAAAATGTTTGATAGAAGTCTTGCCAGGAGGAGAGAAACAAAAATTGTCCAATGGAAGACTAGCTATAGCGAATTACAGTGATCAGCTTAGACCAAGTTAAAAAATTTAGCTGAGCGACGCACAAAAATGTCATATTGCAAATCGGACTGGGGATATCCTAGTTTCCAGAGGTTGTGCAGAGGTTATTTCGCATCCGTGACACGTTTATAATCGATGGGTTGAAATCGTCGGAAAAGTTGCACGTATTTTCACACATTCGAACCGGAACACGTTAATCCGACTTTCTACGTATGGGACAGCACTGGAACCTGTTAACGTAGAGTTCCGCGTATCTATTAGGCCATAGGTGATAACCTCAGATGCTGTTCTACATCACTTTGCAATTTAAAACTGAACGATTCGGATGTCTCGCCGTGACATATGGCTACCAATTAATCGCTCGCAGTTGAGAAACTGTATACGGGCTTCCTTGGAACCTGTGTGACCTGTCAAGTAAGTAATTACCATCAGCGCGTCCATCATTC
This sequence comes from Halictus ligatus, assembly GCA_028454255.1. Taxonomy (NCBI): domain Eukaryota; kingdom Metazoa; phylum Arthropoda; class Insecta; order Hymenoptera; family Halictidae; genus Halictus; species Halictus ligatus. Next base: position 2,339,788 of record CM052143.1, read on the forward strand.
CAGCTCGATTGGAGCTGATCTCACCTTCTGCTAGAAGTTTTACGAAACTTTTCTGTTTATATTTAAAATTTTCCGATTTCGAAGGTTTCGTTCGCTGAAGGTAACTGTTCAATGGGAATAATCCGAGAAATTGAACAATATTTTTTCTATATATTCTTTTGAGCAGGAAGAACTTTGACTTAATTGAAATTTCAATGACTTTGATTAGTTTCTAGTTGTAGCAATCGGCGAACAAATATTATTTTCCACAAAGATCCGCAGTCTACGAAATAATTATTATAATACATGGAAGTGTAATTCTTAAAGGATTAACAGTAGCTAAATTGCAGTCGGATTAGTACAGCGAAGCTGCCAGTGAGAAATCAGGATGTCAAAACCCAGGGTGTAAAACGTTGACATGTTTCTCAGAAATACGCAGGAGGGAGGGACCATCAGAAAATATTATAGCAGCGATAGAGTCACGGAAGATTAACCATACTAGTCCATATAAATCCGACACGATCGCGGGAAGAAGATCGCTGGAAAATCGGCGCTCGACGCGTTAAATCGCGGCTTCGACGCGCGTCGGAATGCATTCTGAGGATCGTTCGGTCGGGTCCGAGGCGTAATCGGGCTGAATAAATTTCAGGGAACGACTCCGCGGCGAAGTATCGCTCGAAAGTCGAACGTACTCTGTGTACGGCTGTGATAAATATCGCGGCGAACAGTATCGCGCGATCATGTTTTCCTACGGAACGGGATTTATACCTCAAGGTTCCCGCGGAAGAAAGTATTAACCCCTGACATTACCGCCTTAACTGCGATGTGGCACAGCCTAGATCACAGGCGTCGTCGCGCGGAACACAAACGGCTAACCAGCTACTCCCTTAATGGCACGGGAAAAAAAGCGTTGTTGAACTTCCCAGACGAATTGTTGGCAAGAGAGACAGAGAGAGAGGGAGAGAGAGAGAGAGGGAGAGAACAAGCAGGAAAAATTCGCGGGAAAAATATTTCGAACGAACTCTGTTCTCACGGTGGCCTTCTTTTCGGAGGAATTTCGGCTGACATAGTTGGGAACGTGTTAGAGGCTACTTTCACAGGATTCGGTTTGACCCTGCGAGTGAAAATGATCCCGGGTGAAAGGACACTGGCAGCATTTTCATTGAGATGTAAAATACTTTGCGAAGGGTTCCCGGTCGTAAAACTAAAACAGAATCATTGATATTCGTAATTGAGAACGTGTTAACGATTCGCTGTAAATGCGTACAGGTCCACAGAGAACTGGCCGCGAAGGCTGATATTTGTAAAGAACATATTTATTTCTAAGGGACAGGATAAAAAATTGACGTCGCGGAGAAGTCGTGAATGAGAGGAACGATGCGCCTCGGCGACCGCGTAGAAAGTTCTCGGGTTCCGTAATATGCGAGTACCATCAACGATCATCCATATTGACGCGGTCATTGCCGCGGGTATTCTCGATACAAGTGGCGAAGAGTGGTCGTATCGCGATTGCGTAATAGATTAATCTCCGCCGGGGCTTAATTACGATTCGGCACGGATTCACTATGATATTTTCTGCTGTGTCGTTAGAAGGTGTTTCACGGTATTTCGACATTGCCAGTGTAATTGCTGTCGACATATTTCTTTTGGGCATCACCGTCGTTTGCGATTAATAGAAATTGTAATTATCACTTCCCGAGCAATATTTAATACCCAAACTTCAAACCAGACATTTTGTTTTTGAAGCAGAATTAATTTTACAAGGAAAAAGTAATCGAATGAACGAAGATTAATTTCTATTGTTACATACATATGTTCACCGTCGTTTGCGATTAATATAAATTGTAATTATCACTTCACAAGCAATATTTAATCCCAAACTTCAAACCAGACATTTTGTCTTTGAAGCAGAATTAATTTTACAAGGAAAAGGTAATCGAATGAACGAAGATTAATTTCTATTGTTACATACATATGTTCACCGTCGTTTGCGATTAATATAAATTGTAATTATCACTTCACAAGCAATATTTAATCCCAAACTTCAAACCAGACATTTTGTTTTTGAAGCAGAATTAATTTTACGAGGGAAAAGGTAATCGAATGAACGAAGATTGATTTCTATTGTTACATATGTTGTTACACGACCCTTCTCTAGAATTCTATCACGTACTTATCGTTGACTTATTCGTGGCGAATGTTTACTTGTTTGTATGCACTTTTTGATAAAATATGAAACTATACTGACAGTGTTTCGATAAGTTTGAACGCATTGTACTACAGTTGTCGTCTTTTTTTAACGTTTAACGCAATACTTCCATTTCGTTGCTGTTGCTCTACATTTCAAGAAAAAAAAAAGAAAGCCTCAATACCAATTGGAAATCTAAGATTTACCATGCAGGCATTCATGGAATGTTTTTGTGCAAAATAATTATGTTGGTCTTCGGTACCAGAAAATCTTTAACGACAGAACTGAAGCGTGACGGACTTTCTAAGTTCTAACGCAAGTCTGCGTCAATACTGTTCCCGGTTTTTGTGAAATGACTGGGAACGTTGTATGTTTACCTTAAGGGTTTTACAAGGGTTTGAACACAGTCTAAACATGTAACGTTCTTTCCCTCGACGATTTCGTGTGGGTGATATTGTGTCAACAAACCTTTTAACCATCGGTGCGACGAGTGAAAATATTATTCCCACACGTAAGTACGCGGTTCAATGACGTAGAAAACTTCTGGAAAAAAAGCATCGATTGATTTCTGCATCGCGGTGCATAGGAATAATGCAACTAGCGTTACAAAATGTGCAAAAACGTGATACTCACGCCAATGGTAACCACCGAGAATACAGAGAAATCGAAAATTATCTATTATTACGTCAACGTATCTCGAAATCTTGACACACTTCTCCACAATCTATTGTTCTAACCTATCAGTTCACATTCTTCGCGAATTTGTGGATTATTTACAAACATACTAAATGCATACTACTTTTATTAATTAATTTTAAGATGAAGTGCCCTATGTTCAATAGGGCGATCGAAAGATTTTAGTGTGAATTTACAATTGATTTATTCAAAGAACCACAAATTCATGGCACACTTCGAAAACCTCTAAAGAATTTACAAGAAAATTAGCGTGCGCCTGAAGCTTCTAAAAAGTCATTCGGAAATCCATCAATGTCAAAAATAATGCAACCGGCACACACCAAGAACACAAGCGTTAATTATCTCCTCGTGAACTCCACCAAAGTTTTCCTTTTCTCAACTCTTCACGCGCCTCGTTTCGCAAAAATCTCCAAGGTCACGTCGCAATCCGCAGGAGTACCCGATCTTCACGCAGATCAACTTCAGCACGCCGATCCAGGCAACGGACTGCGACATGGACATCAACGTGCCGGTCCGTTACGACATAATCTCCGGGAACGAGCGCGGCTTCTTCCACCTGGACCCGAAGAACGGGACGTTGTTCCTGAAACGTGCGATCGACCTGGACGCCGAGAAGAACCTCCCCTCGAACACGTTCACCTTGCAGATCCACGCGTCCCAGGTGGACAATCCGTTGAAGACAGCGGTGGCCAGAGCCGAGGTGGAGGTGCTCGACCTGAACGACAATCTGCCGGAGTTCGAGGTCGACCTGTACAACATCAGCATCGTGGAGAACCTGCCGAACGGTTTCAGCGTTTTGCAAGTGATCGCGCGCGACAGGGACCAAGGTGAGAACGGACAGTTCGATTACCAGTTGAGGGACCCGTCGGGCGCGTTCTCGGTCGATCCGAAATCCGGTTGGCTGACGGTGAAGGACCAATCGGTGCTGGACCGCGAGAAACGGGATCATCTGCGCATGAAGGTGCTGGCCATCGAGAGGAGGCCCAGCGTGGTCCTGGGGGTTGACTCCAGAAAGTTGAACGGCTCTTCGGTCGAGGTTGAGGTCACTTTGCTGGACGCTAACGACAACAATCCTATTTTCGTGCCCGGCAATTTGTACGAGATGGTCGCCAGGAGCGACAACAAGGTGGGCACCGTTCTCGGGCAGGTGCACGCCGTCGACGAGGATCTCGGGTCGAACGGCATGGTCAAGTACAGGCTACAGAAACCCGGGAATTCGACCACGACGACACCGCCGTTCCACGTCGACGAGATTTCCGGCACGATCACCGTCGCCGAGAGTCCCATTCCCGAAGGAAGGCACGCCATCTTCGTCGAGGCTGCCGACCAGCCTGCCAACCCTAGCGAGCGACGATTTTCCCTGGCTGTGGTCACCATTGATATCTTCAGGTCGAACGGTGAGACACTTTATCTATTTTTTAAAACGCATTTTTCTTCATATTTTCTGTTGCAACCTATGGAGACGTTTTGCAAGTTCATTTTGATTAGAAGTTCTCTTGATCTCTTTTCTGAGAACGAAAAGCGTCCCAACAGGAATTATTCTTTATAGGAAAATCTTTAGACACTCCCTTCTGGCGTCCGTTAATTAATATTCAGATAGGAAATAGCCCGGATAGCCTTCATTAACCCCTTTTAACGAAAATCTAACTTAGGCCTGGTTTTCATTGGAAGTGAGAAAAAATGTGACTCTGACCAACGTGACATTAAATCTTAAACAGAGTACCCCTTTCATTTTCAAGGTATATAAACCCGTTCATTTTCATCCCCTATGGTTCAGTCGAGATTCAGAAGTGGTTCGGTAGCGTATCGGTAATCGTGACGTCGCGTCACACGCATAAGAGTCAGTTCTAGTGAGATAGGGAAAAAAATGTTATTCCTTTGTTTCGGTTTGTATTTACATGTAGAATCACCCCCTGCCCGCTTGTACACGTTATTCGGCCGCGCCCCATATAAGTTTAGAGGCTTACTAATCTCAACACATTGTTGACCGGCAATTTTACACAGGAGCAATCTCACGTCACCAGCTATTATTTATGTATTTATTTATTTCTTGCTTTAAACCAAGTGGTTTATATAGCAAGTACATTGTTATTACATTTGGCTTACACTAAATAGGTTTACATTGTTTCTAAACTCTAACGGAACATTGTTTAAGGAAATTATAAATTATTTTCAGTCCTACCAGCTATTATTTCGTGATTGAATGTGAGAGTAAAACAATCTAAATGAACTGCAATAAACTTTATTTGTACATAATGTATTGAAACGAAACTTTGGACATATCTTTTATACAACATTTTATATCCTCTTTTGGTACGATATTGTCCCAATAACGTTTCGACATGAAAACACGAGTTAACTCACGTGACCGGTCAACAATGTGTTCAATCAACAAAGATTTCTCCAACCTAGTGGCTCCCCGGTTTCGCGTACCTAACTGTAGGGTTATGAATGAGACAGTATATTAGAGTGATTGTTTAGAGTGACTGTGGACGCGATATTGTGAGGCCGACGTGTTTGGGTCTAGAATGAAAGAAAGTCTGTTTGGGCCGAAGTGTGAAAGAAGAGTGTTTGGGCCTCGGTGACAAGAGTGAAGTGGCTAGGGGCGCCGAGAAACTGATAAAGAGAGAATGAGAGTGCGAGAGATGAAGAATGAGAGAGGGCATTATTATAAAAGGGATGAATGCGAAGAATGTCAGTTAGTTGTTAGTTGAGAGAGTCAGTCGGGAGTTGTTAGTCGTTAGTCAGAGAGTCTGAGAGTTGAGGGTCGAGAGTCGGCAGTTGGGAGTCGGTAGAGAGAGTCAGTTAGTAGAGCGAGTTGTTGTTGTTATAGTTATTAAATAAAGTGTTTTATTGAGACCGATGTCCTTAAGATCATTCCACCTGTTACGCCGCACCCTATACGTAGGAGTTCCATAAAATATTCCTACATAACGAACAATTATTCCTGGGGTAAACAACCCCCTCGCCGGCCTCTCGCGTCGCTCGCAGCCCCGGCTGGTAACACAACATTCGTACGCAATCCTTTTGCGTTACGATTGAAATAGCTCAAATGTTTTCCATGTTACAGAAGATACGCACACACACCCGACGCGAGACATTCGATCGCATTCTCTTAACAGCGCCGATAGAAAGACAAATCCGCGTGACATTTCGCGAGGCGAACGAATCGTTCGAACCGGTTGTCCTTCGACGGTGGCGTGCGTTACACGTTTCGGTTGCCGGCGATGTTATCTTCTTCAACGCCGGGCTCTCGCTGTAGAACAGGCGGCGCGTTCGTAGAAGTCCTCGGGGCTGCAGAAATGCAGATCTCGTATCTCCGGGGTATCCGTGAAACGTGGCGCAGATATTTCGCCGTGCATCGTCGGGAATCGCGTCCCGAGACAACCGAGGGAAAGGAGAGCCTCGAATTGTATTCTCTCGCGTCCCGTTTCGCCGTGGAAGCTCCCCATTGCCCGCCGAAACGATTTTGATCGCGTCGCCGAACGCGCCTCGGTTTATTTCGACTTTCCCGGAACGCGAACGCAAACGGATCTTTACGGCACCGTATTTCAAACCGTAGGGCCGGAGTCGTTGGAACCAGACTTCGTGGGAGCCCCATACGAATTTTGGGTCGGCGCCAACGTGCCAGTCGGCACGAGCGTCGGTCAGATCCGCTTAAACGACGCTGTGAAGACAAACGATTTGATCTACGATCTCCTGCACAGCTACGAGGAGGGAGGTGAGTCTCTACAATGGCTATTAATTAATTAACTCTCCGCGGTGTCGTGATCCGACGGCTAAGTGAGACACATTGCTCCGCGGGATCAGTACGCGCCCTTCACCCGGTAAATATTTGCGAAGAAACTTTCTGCGGAGTGCTCCGAAGGCTGGGAATTTGTTATTGCTATTATTGCTGAATTTTCTTATAATCTATACTGTCGGCAATAATTTTCAGCATTAGACGTACTTCTGTGGAACCACTTGTTCATTTCTGGAGACTATTAGTTTTCGTACAGCTCGTATATTTTATAGTAGTTCTCCTTTTCACAATTTTATTTACTTTTTGACACTAATGGAGTTTTGTGTACTTTTTGACTGCGACTATTAGTTTTCGTACAGCTCGTATTGCAAAGAATCTTTCTAGGAGTACTCGGAAGGCTGGGAATTGTTATTGCTATTATTGCTGAATTTTCTTTCAACCTGTACTGTCAGCAATAATTTTCAGTATTAGACGTACTTTTGTAGAATTACTTGTTCATTTATGGAGACTATTAGTTTTCGTACAGCTCGTATATTTTATATCATTTCTCCTTTTCACAATTTCATTTACTTTTTGACACTAATGGAGTTTTGTGTACTTTTTGACTGCGACTATTAGTTTTCGTACAGCTCGTATTGCAAAGAAACTTTCTGGGAGTACTCGGAAGGCTGGGAATTGTTATTACCATTATTGTTAAAATTTCTTTTAACCTATACTATCAGCAATAATTTCCAGTATTAGACGTACTTTTGTGGAACCACTTGTTCATTTCTGGAGACTGCGACTATTAGTTTTCGTACACCTCCTATATTTTATAGCATTTCTCCTTTTCACAATTTTATTTACTTTCTGACACGAATGGATTGTTACAAATGCTCACTGTTTTAAAGGTGCGAACCCATTTCCGGATGTGAGATCACTTTTCCAATGACAAAGTTGTGCAGATCAGGTCTCCTCAAGCTTAACACCATATCTCAGTTACCTAAGCCTCATTAAATCAAATAAGATATTATAATCTTTACTTAGTTCCTCGATATTCAATAATTAACTGCATTGGCGTGTACCACTCACGCACACGATTTCGCAGTTGTTTCATAGTGTACAATAGTACACTACGCACATTTCGAAAAGTCGATTCGTCGACGAATTGAAAAAGCGAATTAGAACACGGTGACGAGCGCGTACGATCAAGCAAGATAAACGAGTAAGCGCGCTCGATCTCGAGGAGCCTTAACGACCGCAAGCCCCGTCTCGAGCTCGCAACCCTAATTCCCGTAAACCGGGAGCGAGTATGCTAGCCTCCCCCTCTCTCATGCTAATACGCGACACATGCTGCCATACATGCACGGTGGAATTTCAGTTCCGTTCGCCGTGGAGGAGCGCTCGGGAACGATTACGGTCGTCGAAGAGATCGAGCGATTCGACCGGTCGACGTACGATTTCGAGGCGCTCGTTACCAACGAGAGGGATGTAATGCTGATCACCAACGTCTCGATCCACGTGGTCGACCCTAACGACGAGAGGGGGATTTTCACGAGGTAAGTGAAACTACCGGCGAACGGTGTCTCGCGGTATATATATATATTTTAACGAGATTGTTTCTCCTTGTAATTGGGGAATCAAGATCGATGCCGGCGATAGCGCACGTTCGCGGGATCGTTTAGGCGAATTTTATGCCGGTTCACACATCTGGGGGTCGCCGAGGAATCTTCTCCCTCGATGTTACAACACAATCGTGTCGTATTAATTCGTTACGAGCGGGATCCTCGTGCGTGCGCAGCACGTTCTCAAATACAGTAAATTATTAATGACCGGACGGCGAAAAAATTCATTAACGGGCAAAGTAGAAACCGTTTGCATTAGTCGCAAGACACGAGAATCGAACAGGAATTTAGTCTTCTCTGTAGTGGCTTTGTTGAACTGCAAGAAATATGTTGATTGTGTTAAACGATCTTCGAAACTACGTACACTCATTTTTTCCCAAAAAGAAAAGTTGGAGAAGAATCTTGAAAAATCTTGACACAGTGATTTCTCTATATATGTGGGCAAGGTCTCCTGGATGATAAACGTCACGGAATTATACCCACGTGTTGTTTCATTTACCGCTTCATAATTTAGAAGTGAGTATAATTTCTGACGGTGTGCGTAGCTGTGGTCAAAGTAACGAGACTTTAAACCACGTCATATGGCAGTGGGAAAAATATGACGTCCAAAGGCTCAAACTTTTGGAATCTTTAGGTAAAATGGGCTACCCCCTAAACATTGACATGTTTATACTGGAACCTAATATTAACCCTTTGCACTCGAAGCTATTCTGACTCCAAAACGAAACATTTCTTCCGACCTAGAATATTTCCCTTCT
>CM052143.1:2358546-2415519 GCA_028454255.1 Halictus ligatus
TTGGCCTGCGTTCGACGTGTATATTCGTCGTTGGTTGATTTTAATTCTGCGCCGTGAGGGATTTTTTAAATTACATTCCACAGTTAACTGGTTAAAGGGATTACTAATAGTTTTACGGTGACAAACGCAAGCTTAAAAATTGTCCATCTAAACATTTACATATTATATGTGGAAATAGGATCAGTTTCGTATCGGTAAAATGAACATGTTCTAAGGATATTCTAAGAATTATTCTAAGAGAATATTCTAAGAAAAATTTAGTTTCAGAATGAAAATAGCGCCGAGTGCAAAGGGTTAATTCCGGACCGTGAGGGATTTTTAAAATTCTCATTTAGCTTTGGCTTTTATAATAGCCGCGTTTGGTCTGCGTTCGACGTGCGTATTCGTCGTTGCTTGATTTTAACGCTTTGCACTCGAGTGGTGACTCTGAAGCATCACTAGAAATTGTTGTGGCATTATTTCGAAGAAATTACACAAAATATTATAATACAATGTATTTGCTACATTACAAAATTTGTATTTAATAGATTACTAAACATTTACACATTATATGTGGAAATCGGATCAGTTTCGTATGAATAAAATGAAAGTATGCAAAGGGTTAATACCGCGCGGTGACGGATTTTTAAAATTAAACTCCACAATCAACTGGTTAGCAGACTGAAGATAATAAAGCAGTAATATGAACGCATAAAATCCGCTGTCTACTGACGATGATTCAGAGTTGTTCTAGACGTAGCCAGTAGCACGACTTCTCTAACCACTAGACGCTTATGTTTACGTCATAGGAATAATGAGCTATTGAGCTAGGAAGTTGATTACAGGATACGCACGTAAAATTCTGATCACTCTAATGCTTAAGAGACAGCTAAAAATGGCTAAAAATTTCGATAGACACAATTTCTGTTATTTCCATGAAGCACAATCAGTTTTAGAACCCCGTAGACCTAGCGTTAATTAATCAAACCTAACAACTCGAATGGATTCCAACTGAATGACGGATCAAGTTTCGTCCTTTTTGTTCGCAGCGGCTACGAGGACTCTCTGAAATCGTTGCAACGTCGGGAGAGGGTGAACGACATGTCGCGCGGCAGCCACGACACAGCCAGCATAGTGGGCAGACGCGCGAATCAGGCGAACACCAGGAGGCGGCAACGTTTTAATTCCCTCTCGAACGGGGAGCCGATGTTTTCCCACGAGATGACGTTGCAGAGGGAACAACGTTGCTGCGTCGGGACGGAAAGGCGGCGGAAAAACGACGGGCACACGCGCGAGCATCGTCGCGCGCATTCCGAAGCGGAAAACAATATCACCGAGACGGTGATACACGAACATCCCGGGACCGAGATCTCGCTGTCGAGTTCGTTGCAAAATACGTCGAGCATCCACGGTGAGCCTCCTGAATGAATTCCCGCGAAAAGGAAAATAGTTGTCGCTGCCATGATTTTTACATTTCCGATAGTGGCAAAAGCCGTGGGCGACGGAAAATAATTACAGAAAGTATTGCCAAACATTTTCCTTCTAATTTGTGTTGGAGTTCATTATAATTTAAGTGCACTGGGATATGTCAGTAATATGACCCTGAAGAGACCTATATGTGTACATATATGGCTTGCAGAATTAGAATTGCGACTCTTTGCGAAACCATTACTTTATTAATTTAAAGCTGTTTGAATCGAAGCGTTTTAATGGTCGATGAAATATTGAATGAAATGTTTCGGTAGATTTAGTAGATTTTTGGTTGACATTGTTGTGTTGCAGCTTCGAGGAGCAGCCACATGCTGTACTGAGGACAGACAGATCAAGATGGAGTCTCCGAAAGGAAGTAGGATAGATAGTCTTCCTGGCCATGAGCGTTTCTTATTGTCCATAGTGTTCCTCGTGCGGGATAATTCAGGCTTCTCCCCCGCGGCACGATGCGGCCTGTTCTTGCGCGACGGTTCCCAGCGCGAAGAGCGAATAAGATTAATTCTCATCGATCATCCGTGTTGCGAGGAATGGTTCTTCAGCTTCGCTGGTTTTGTTCCTGTTCCGGACCATTGTCGACGTGTCATTACGCTCGTCCTCCGATGCACGCGAGACGATCGACGCACGAAAATCCGATGCTCAATGAATTCTGCTTAATTCGAGACGAAGACAAAATTCACGCGATCACGTGCCCCTATGGATTCTCGTGCGACCGATTTCCATTTTAGTTTCTACGAGTTACCGTGTCGAGTTAGGGTAAAGAGCGAAAAAAAAAGAATGAAATAAAAGAGAAACTCAGAAGCAACGCGCGTTCTCGAATCGCGGACTACTTACGGTCTCGCTCGAAGAAAGTTTTTGTTTATTTTCTTTTTTTTTTTTTTGAATGGAAAATGTGTCATCTCGTTACCAAAGTACTCATCAATTCGAAAGTCACTCATTCTTGTAAATACGCGTGAGGATATGCCTGTACTTCGAGGACCGTTTTTACTCTTCTACTTTTTCTTTATTTTTGTTTGTATTTACGCTGCGAAGATTATTTATCGAACGTTTCCCGGAACGTGTAAATGTTTTGTGTACAGTACGGTGTACATTTTGCGTCGAAGGTTGTGTGAATATTGTGTACTGATACGTTGTCATAGCGTTTCCTTTCATAGTTTGCGTACTTAGCCCTAGAGTTAGCCATTCCGGATCAACTTCACCGACGAACTTGCCCGGATTTCAATCAATCACGAGAAATATAGCAGCTGCTCGATTCGCCGAAATTAATTACAATAATTTGAAAGAAAATGTACTGATTCTTTCAGAATAACACATTCTCTTCCACACGATTTTGCTCGGCGTGCGATCAAAATGAGCGTGATTTGATTAATTCCCGTTGCGAGTTTGTCCTCGGCGATCGATAACCTTGAATTTAGTTGAATTACACCAGACTCTTGTGAATACACTTGAATTTTGTAACGTCCCCTGCTACGAAAACGATTAATATAACGAAACTCACTGTAAGAAAGTGTAACATATGTATGTAATAATGTATAATTTATACCGCGGGCGAAGCAGGCCCGACGAAACGTAACTGTGTTAATAAATCGTTAACAAAAGCAAAACCGAAAACTTGAAAACTTCTTTTCAAAACCGAGCTGACCAAATCGTCGAAACCCGGCTTCTTCTTGATCAGTTTGGCTAGGGATTTTATTGCTCAGAGTTACAGATCATTTATTCGATTCTAATAAAATTTTATACTTCGCGTACAACTGTTTTATTCCCAATAGTTCGAGAAAAGTTCGACATTCGTGCGGTCGGTGTTTGGACAGCATTGTCCCCCGAAGCTGCCCAAGGACTCGGTTAGACCCTGAGCTCTAGAACGCCGATCATCCGCGTTGTAATAGATTCAAGGTCGGCTGATCGGCGATGCATATCGGCGACACCCCGGGGGGACCAGGAATCTCCTCGTACGATTCATTTGATCGTAATTAAAACACCCACGCTGATTTGATCGGCGGGGAGAGAGATTCCAGAGGTGCCCAAGCGCCGTCGGGAATTGCGATCTGACACCGCGACGGTGACCTTTCGCGTCAAGGCCAAGGGACATGTTGATGAGGCATTCCGCGCGATCGAATTGTCCGAAACATCGGGATAGCTCCGATCGGTATCCGGATCATCCAATCTTTGCGCCCCCGGAAGACACGTTGCTCTTCAAGCTCGAGTTGTTCCCCCTTCTTCGCAGATTCTGATTCTTACACCCCCGCTAATTTCTTCGGGGTGTATCGACGAAGAGCTTCATGTTTCGGCGAATTTAATCTGAATTTAACTGTCCTTTAACTGTCCTTTGATCGTTTCGAACAAAGGAAAATATCTGATGTGCTCTCTTCCTGTACCAGATAAATGATTTAACAAGAGTATGAGTCATTCTTGAAAATTATTTGGGTCAAAGAAATGAAGAGAAAACATTTTGCATACACTCGTCTGAAGTTAATATCATCGCTAGATTTACGGAGCATTAATAGTGAGTATTTTACATTACTTTATAAAAATAAGAGTCCGTCCAAGTTTTCAGGCATTTTTTAAATAATATATACCTAAGGAAATAACTTTGTTGAATAATTGTACGTAGATGGGTCTTCGCAATCTCAATAATCGTAAATTAAAAATATTAGAACCCGTAAACCTAGTGTTATTAATTTTTCATCTGATTTTCTTATTTTCACATCTCATTGTCCAACTGTCTATTGCCATATGAAAACAGTAAATTATCAAGAACAATTTCCAGGACTTCAGTTTTCAGGAACCGTCGAACACGCGAGAAGCCTAAAGGAATTTTCAGATTAATCGTATAAGCGATACCTGTTATATTGGATTTCGAGTGATTTATGATTACCTGTATCAATATACTCGCCTGACGTATAGATTACGGGACAATGAACGTGTTAGCACAGAGTTTTGTAAGTTTCTAAGTGCTAAGGGTTGACATTATTAACCCTTTGCACTCGGCGCTATTCTCATTCTAAAACTAAATTTTTGCTTCCGTCATAGAATATTTTCATTTTATGCATACAAAACTGTTTCCATTTCCACGTATAATATTTAAATGTCTAGTAATCTATTGAATACAAATTTTGTAATATTTTCTGTCATTTCATTGGAATCTTGCCACAACAATTTCTAGTGGTGCTTCGGAGTCACCGATCGAGTGCAAAGGGTTGATATTGTTGGGCGAAACGGTGACGTCGCCGGCGGATTTTCAATTAACAACAAACGTCCGCGGAACGCGTAACCGGATCCGGCGAAAAAAAGTCTCGACCAACCGTAAACGGGAATCGTGATGTTTATGAAAATGACCACGGTCTAATAGAGATCGCGACACACGTGTTTCACACGATGTAGTTGTAGTTTCTCGCGGCGAGCGTCCCTGACATCTTCCGACACGCCGGCCCGTTGTGTGGGTGGAACGATTACAACCCCTAACCCATTTACCGATGATTTATTCGGCCTCTTATGAGGGCCTTCCGAAGAATTAGCACACATCGCACACAACGACCCCGTAACACTAGTTTCCTGCGCGCGACACCCACCCTTCGCCTGCACCCCTTCGACCCTTTCTTCTCTTCGGCCGAGTTCTTCCGCGATACTTATCGTCGCCACGGTCGATGGAAAATCGCGCTCAATGGCGCGACCGAATTTCGTCTCGTTTTCACCGTTGCTGCTTCCACCTACAATCTTAATTATTAGTATTAATTCTGTAACACGAATTCGGCAATTGTCTTATTATTCGTTCGAATTTTCTAGCAACACAAACTGTACAGTTGCGGTTGATTTCCAAATAATCGAGGATTGTCGATTTCGTAATCACGAAAATGACCACTTACATTGGGATTGAAAACGTTAACTCAACCAGATATGTAAATATGTAACCGGAATTTTTGTATAGAAAATACACGTTTGACAATGATACAAAATATTTTATTCCAAGTATTTCCCATCGGTAGTTATACATTTTTCCCATCTCTCTGACAATTTTTGGACGCCACGCCAAGAAAACTGTTCTTCTTTTGAGGCGAACCAGTCATCGAGCCATTTTCGTACATTTTCGTCAGATGTGAAGCACTGCTCGGCAAGTGCGTGTCCCATCGATGCAAATTAGTAATAATTGGATGCAGCCAAGTCTGGCAAGCTTTTTCGGTGGTCTGCCACGTTCCTCGTTTCTCACATAAGAATCGCCATTTTTTAATTTTGTAAACCACTCAAAGCACTGTGATTTACCAAGAGCATGCTCACACCGTAAGCTTCGACAAGCATTCGATGCGATTCTGCAGCAGTTTTCGTCAAATGGAAACAGAAAATCAATGCTGTCCGCAAATCGTAGTTTCCAGGCACGAAATTCGACGCTATTAAAAACTATGCTGTTGTATGAAACTTGTACGGCTGTGAGTGGAAAATCTTTCTCAGATGTCAAGACAAGAAAATGGCGTCAGCAACGCGGTTTGACAGTAACTACATTGACAGCTATAGCCACCTACGGGCAAATTCCGGTTTCATATTTACAAACCTGGTAATCTGTTAATTTCGGATCCGTTCGTGAATATACATCTCTCACCCTAGCAACCAGGGGTTAACAAGCGAATAAAGCACTGTTCCACGATCGCGGGCTTTCGATCACTTGAAGAACTCCCCGCGCAGTTCACCAGTTTTTCCCCCGACTCTAATATCACGTGGAAAGGGGGCGAAAAAGTTGAAGAAGCAGTACCGGTCGGAAAGTTATGCGGAAAAAGTCGGCTTCGCTGGGATCGTCGCGCCGCGGATCGTAAATCATCCGCGAGGTACGAGGCAACGATATCGCGGGGAGCGACATCCAAGGCGGATATCACGGTGCCGCGCGCGGCTAGTAATTGCGTAGAAATTGGATACGAATGTGATTTATCGCGAACGATACGACGGTACGGTGAACCGGGGGGGTGGGGGACACTTAAGCGTTCGAGTGGTACTTCTTGACTCGATGTTAAAGAGCGGTTCGGGGTTATAAATTCGCCCGTTTCTGTTTCGACTTTGATGTACGAGTGCGAGCAACCGCGATCGTAAAATAAACAGCGCGTTTATTTCGGCGAAAGTTTCGCCGGACGCCGGCGATTCCGGCTCGCTGATCGATACGGGGTGATTCTTAACCCTTTGCGCTCGAGCGGCGCCGATACGGCGCCCGTCAGATTTCAGTCGAATTCAAAATCAAAGAACTTTCGATAGAAATTAGGTAGAGTGATGAAATTCTTTTCAAATTAAAGATCAAACTTCGTAGAATATGCGAAAAATGAGGAGATTAAAGTACCAACGTTTTTAACCTTGAGAAAATTCGTTAAACTTGCACAATTTCGGAAATTTTTTTTTAACATGTTGTAGACCATTAGAAATAAATTATAACCGTTAGAAAAATTCGGGATTTCCCGATCGGAATCTTTACAACCCCTGCTCCCACTCTACTAGCTCTGGTCAACGATATTGTTAACTCCCTCACTTTCCAACCAATCAACTTCCCTATCCCAGTTTTGTAAACGCCCCAGCGTATCACGTAAATAGCAAGACGGAGCGGCGGAATCATGTCATTTTTCTTTGATTCTTGACTACTGTAACATTAAGCAAAGGTCACTCTTGAATTTAGCTAGTCGGTTCGATCCTACAAATTTACTTGTAATAAACTGTAATACACTTGACCCTCCGGTTCATCAATCATTCGATACAGTCCACTACTGAAAATATAGCGAAGCGCGAGTTTAACTATATCAAGTAATAGAAAGCGCAACAATATTCAACAAGTATACAAGTATGAAATAGATAGTTTTCTTGTTTAACAATTTATCGAAGTAGTATATCAATAATCTGAAGTTCTTTCAATTTCTAAATGAATTGAATTTGAATCTGAATTCTAAAATTCGCAGAGTGCTAATTAAAGTTAAGAAGGTTTATCGAGCAGCCTAACTAATTGTAAGTATAATTTCAAGAAAATTGACGCCTGCTGACAAGTTATTAATGTGCACCAACCAGAATGCAAAAATGTTACAGAGTGCCAAGATTGGGTTTGATTCCGAGTGTCCGTCACGAACAAACCTAACTGGCCGCGTCGAATCAAGCAAACAGACTGGCCGAGGCACAAATTCAATACGTCGGCGACCGAAGCCTGTTCTCCATGTTATGACATACGCGAGCCAATGTCGTGGTAGCAAGACATCGATTATTATCGGGCAGCGCGCGATGTTAATCTTCCGGTGTATCCTCTCGCGTTACTTCGCTGGTTAATTGGAGATATTGCCTCGCCCAGAACGCCTGCAATGATTACTGCCGCTGCCGGCTGCACAGCTTATGGTCCGAGCGGCACAAATTATTCCCGCATTATTCCCTCCAACCGCGAGTACGGGCTGATGGCTCGCCTAATCGTACTAGTTCTATTTTCTGACAACTTCGATCGACACATTCGTAATAAAATGGGCCTGAAAGACAGTTAAGCTTCATTTACATGTAATCTTTGCTTTATTACCACCGTACGGTTTCGTTAACAAGTTGACTGCCATGTCACCCATATGTGAGTGACGGAATTATTTTTTCAGGTTTTAAAATAAATTTTTACATTAACACATTGTTCACCGGCAATTTTACGCAGGAGATATCGAATTTAGAACTAAAACAATCTAAATAAACTTCAATAAACTTTATTTACACATAATGCGTTCAAATAAAACTTCAGACATATCTTTTATATAAACTTTTACATCATAAATAAACTTCAATAAACCTTATTTACACACAATGCGTTCAAATAAAACTTTAGACATATCTTTTATATAAACTTTTACATCATAAACAACTTTTACATCATAAATAAACTTCAATAAACCTTATTTACACACAATGCGTTCAAATAAAACTGCAGACATATCTTTTATATAAACTTTTACATCATTTTTTGGTACGATATTGTCCCAACAACGTTTGGTCATGAAAACACGAGTTAACTCGTACGTTAACTCGTACGTTAACATATTCAATGTGTTAATATATTCATTGCACGAAATTTAATTTTGTAAAGTGCAAGAAAGTTGGAGGACAATGTCGTACATTTAATTCTTTTCAATTTTTATTTCATTAAACGACACTTTGATTTCGTGGAATTTTTGAGGTTACCAGTTTGACAGTGAAAATGTTAAAGTGCATTATCAGCGCACACGAACAATTAATTCGTCGACCGCCGTATTTCAAGAATGCGTTTCGGTCGCCCGAGCAGGAACAAATCGAATGATCGGACGGTTGATGAGAACGGCGCGAGGTGTCGACCGGTTTCAAAAGAAAACGATTAAAGCGCGGCCTTGACCCTGAAAGCGGCGTCCCTTGGGATTCCTGGCGACTGATATTGGTGAGGGATTGCACTTTCACGCAAAATTGTGGAACGCTGGTGTCCGACGAGGAGGGGCAAGCGTGAAGGGAAAGGAATGGTGAAAGGGGGTGTGTTGAAACGGAGAGGGGGAGGGCGCGAGTGCAGCTGATGGAAAAGTCGGAAGCTTGCCCTTGCTCCCGTCACGGAATAAGTAGCTAATATTTCACCGGAGTATTCGAATAACGGTCGGAAAGACGGCATCTTGCAAACCGAGACGATGTCGTCGAACACGTGCCGCTCGAAGAAGGTTGCAACCTTCAATTTGATCTCGAAGACGCTCGAAATCCTCCGCGGCTTAATATCTCCGCTCCTCCTTCGGTTCGAGTGATCGACTCGAACCAGGTCTGAAGAGCCCGTTGAATTTTTTATTGAGCCACGTTCTTCCGCTCCATCGATCTTTCGACGCCGCCCCGGAATTGATTTCGGAACCCTTCTTCGTCCTGCCGAATCGTTCGTTAATTGTCGATCGACGATAGGTCAGCTGTTGTCGGAAAAATCGAATACATAATTCCTCCACCCCCAAGCAAAGTTGATAATGCCAAATGAACACCCCTTTCACGATGAAAGCTGCCCACTCGAGGCTACTTACTGTCGAACAGGTGCTCTTGGAGAAATGGCGGCACCACTGTCGCTTCGACTTCGTCGATTTTAGATGCAACAAGCGCCACGTACAGATTAAACGATCTTAAAACAGCAACAGAGATTTCTAAATGCATCCCAGGCCGCCATTGTTGACCTTTTTGCCAATGTTTTCATCGAGTGAAATGTCAATCCTGAAAGCTGTTCGACATTTAATCGTGTTTAGCAACTGTTCACGAGTTGAATTAACCCTTAGCACTCGAATGGCGACTGTAAGGCGCCACTATACAGTGTTGTGTTTTACATTATCAAATTTGTTTGTATTTAATATATTACTAAACATTTCAGTATTGTAAGAATAAATTGCGCCATACAGAAGGGTAATTTTGTAGGTTGGAATAAATGTTTTGTTTCGGAGTTAAAATTGCTTCCAGTCCAAAGGGTTGACACTCTGATTTGGTTTTTCATATTTTCTGGTATTGGCTCGTCGAAAATCCATATCGTTCCATGAACATTTTTTACTTCTATATAAATGAACGTACAACCGACAAATATTGTAACTACTTGTTTGTAAATGTTTGAGAACCGAGGAATGAAGGAAACAATCGATAAATAAATGGAGATGTTACTGTAGTATATACAGTAATTATATTAGTGGAATTAAATATATACAATAATGACCACCGCAGCGTAGTAACCATTTTCCATAAGATTAAATATTGTTGGTAAGCAATAACTTTCGAGGACACCACACATCCGCAGCTGTGTCCCCCGCTAATACTGGATAGCAGCAAAATTTTTAAAACGAGCCCGGAAACCAGGACAATGGACACCTATTACGGTGATCCTCGGGCTGCTATTATTTCACCGTGTCCTTGCAGCGAGACCTTAACCTTCGCCACCACCAGCACCCCCCCTCTCCCTCCCTCCTCCACGAAAAACTATACTCTTTCCTTGCCCGCCAACTTTAGCGCAAAAAATTATGTTTTCGAAGATTACAAGGATGACCCCGCGGTGCTCCAAGGTTCCCTCGACGTTTGCAAAGTTCCGCTACAATTCCGGAATACATTCCGCGGGGGAAAGGTGTTTCATTAGCGAAACAAGGGACGACAGTTGGTCCGGCGAAATTCTTAGATCTATCAGACCTTGTCGCGACAGTAAAAACTTTTCCGGGCACCAGGTACCGCTTACTTTTATTCTTCGGACCACCGACCGCGATTATTTTGGATTTCTCTAAGCCTGACAGGGAATACCGCATCGAAAGAACGTTTTTTCAACGTTTTCTGCTCGGTACGTGTTTACACAAACACGTGGTACGTGGGTCACAAGTGAAGAGTAGCCCTGCACGATCTGTGTCACAGCGGGGTCCAGAGGATTGGACTTGGATCGAGACTTTACAAATTCGACTGAATTTTTCACGTCAACACGAACGAATAATTATAGCGACACGCATCTGAAGAATATATCAATAATATTTTTTGCCAGAACAACGTTTCCCGTTTCCTAGCTTGGATCGTGATCGAATGATTTTCGTACGGCCAGCAATTAATAATCAATCACCGTGCAGTTAATGGGGTGCGATCGGCCGGAAACGGTATTCGAGGGATCGCGAAATGAAACGAAGTTAATTTTTAAAGATGTCAAGGATGCTCGAAGAACGCGGAATACTTTCTTCTCGCGGGTTCTTTCTTGGTGTGCACGGGGGATGACGGAGAAGGGAGAAAAGACGAAAGGGGATGGGTTTGAGGTGGGGAGGGGAGGAGAGGCGAAATTAAAACCAGCGCAATCGAAACGAGATACCTCGCCGTCTAGTGTAAATCTATCTTGAAATGGAACAAGAGCGGAGACCAGGTTGTCGCGAACTCTCGATGTCCCCGAGGTAAAATCGAAGGCTGCAGCCTTGCCTCTGTATTAAGCAAAAGCAAAACGATTCCGTTTGGCTGCACCATCCTCCCCAGATTATTCGAATATCCACTATTATCCAAAAGCGATGGATTAGACGGACCTGGCGATTATGGCGACTCGAGTTCATTATCGAGGGTGGTTTCTCTGGATTACAACGAACCACACGTTTGCTGGCCGCTTGTACGCGAACCAGAAACAATTATTATTCTGCTCCCTTCTACCATTTTCACTGCATCCTCTCGCAGAATTAAAAAATTATTTTTTCTTTGCCCCTTTATATTAATCGAATAAACGAGAACATGTTCCGTAGCATCCGTGAAATTTTCTCTCTAAAATTGATTACCCCCTTCACGATGCGCTTCGATACGGTAGAGGAGCACGCCTAATCCGGTGAATTCCTTGAGTAGGCTCAGCATTCTAAATTTGAGTCGCGATCGGCGTCACCTTGAGACACACGCGTGGCCTTCTCACGAGACACAAAGCAGGTACAATTTTATTTAAGTGTGCTATTTCCAGGCGGTGTGTTACCGTTCGAATCATCACGACAGAAGGGATAGCTCGGTCAGAGGACATATATAATGTATAACGCGCGGGTCGCAGTACGTTTACCGCATCAACGACCGTACAGCCTTTCAGATAATTTTCTTATAGCTTACGAGTTTCATTCCCGAGCTACTCCACTTTCATCTCGCCTGTGCCGGCTTCTTTCCCTTTCCTTTTTTTCATAGTGATTCATGACTGGCAATTTACAATTTGCGGAATTGTTACCTCCAGAAGGAATACAGGTCGCGAGGCACGGTACGCGAAATTAAGGGTGTGCGTTACGGTACGGTCAAACGTGCTCCATGTATACTTTATCGTTCCGGATCTATGCACCTTGATGGCCGACCTTCTCCGCCCCGTTGTAAGTTGTTTTGCGTTCGTGGAAACGAGGCGCGGGACGTTAGGTATCGAAAGATTTTCCATCGACCGTGCTTCCTAATTGCTTCGTTAATCATTGACCGCGGAACTTCGTCCGCCATTGTTCTCCACGACGGCGCCGCCACGGTGAAAACACCTCTCGGATGTTCTGCTCCACGAATCTATCGACGAGTCAAAAAACGAATATTGTAAACTGTTGTTTAAACCCAGTGATGTCACGCGAGGAGAATAAACAAACGGAATTAAGATACGCGTTAAAAATTCTGGGAAATCAGGCAGATTCCAATTTTTCTTCCTGCGAGAGACACAGCGAAGATTGCAGCTTGAAAATAAAGAAAAAGGGTGTCCAATTATACTGAGTTGCAAGAAAGGACGCTGACTTCATGGTAGGAGTGACGACACATTAGCTAGAAAATATCATAGAGGACTAAATTACAAAGTAGAGACTCTTAAATCAACATCCTGTTGAAACAATTGTCTGTCCATCTTATAAAAGGGATCCAATCCTTCAAAGATGGTTCATTCAATCATTTTGTTGGTCGACCATAGTGATCCTCTTCAGTTTCAGTAGAGGTTTCAGTAAAAGTTCAGAGCTCAGTGAAGGTTTAAAGTTCAGCAGTGAGTTAGTAAAATGGTGAATTTGTCGATCCGGGCAACTGAGTAATAAGTTTTCGTTGCCCGTGACGACCGCGAGTGACATTCGTTTGCGCGACATGGTAATTAGTCGTTGAATCAACGGATTCCTTTCGCTCTACCGGATAAAGCGAGCTGGGATGGCCATGACAAAGAAGTCCTCAGTCTCCTTGTCGCCCGGTGACCTTGCACGCTCGCGCTTCTTCCCAAGTCTACGATTAAAAGGCGATTAATTCGCGTTGGAAAGAATCGGGGCCGTCCGCAAGAAACCCTTATCCGCGCGGGGGTGGATTGTCGGAATCTCGGCGTGAAATTAAAATTGAAATTCCTCGTTCAAAGTTTCGCGGTCGGCTATGGCCAATTATTCGACGTCGCGGGAGCAATTATTGGGATCATTAGCGCGGGAGCAACAGAGACATTAACTTTAATTGTTTCCTCAAGAAACCAGAAATGCCGTTCGAACATCGGGATCATCAGCGTTGTCCTGGCAACGTTGTCGTTCGCACTTTCCTATCATCGAGGTTATCAATAAATTTATTGATGCGAGAAGATTGTCAGTTCATTATTATTCGTACATTAGTATTCGATTGTTACAATCATCGTTATCACTCTTGTCGCTTTGTTAATTCATTACCAATATTAGTATCATTCTTTATTGGACTGTTACCATTGTCATCACAATTCTTGCTGTTTATAATAATATTTGTTGCTACGTTGGTCCATTAGTATTTTCGTAACTGTTCTTGTTGCTTCATTCGTCCGTCGCCATTATCATTATAATTCTTGCTGCTTTATTGCTGATCATCAGAACTGTTCTGCATACCAGTTATCAAATTATCAACCAGTGAATTGTGGAGTTTAATTTGAAGAATCCCTCACTTAAGAATTAAAATCAAGCAACGACGAATATATACGTCGAACGCGGGCCAGATGCCGCTATTATATATTGCAATGAAACGGTAAAACAAAATGAGAAAGAATTGCGTTTCTATTCGAGAATAAATTAACAATTCATTAGCAATGGAGTTTCGGATTGACTTTTATACATGTCGTCGGCGCTTAATTGGTTAATGAACCTAATTTAAATCGGTGACCAAGCGATTGTTAGTGCAAAAGTGAAGGTCAGGTCTGGCCCCAGGTAGGACCAAGAAGGGTTAATTTTTTCGAGGGTTAATTTTACGTAGAGTCGAGACTGCCACGATCAACAACATTGTCCGTCTCATTAACTGAAAAATCGAAGCTGTTGCGAGCCAATCGACGGGAAAGTTGCGGTCGTTCCGTGGCGTTCGTATTAGCCGATCGGAAGAGTTCGATTGCTGGCGGAGGAGTCGACGGCTCCACGAGATTTATGGTCTCGATCGAACTTTCCGTGCAGCGTTTCTTTCGCTAGCACGTCATCGTCGCCTTGAGGTGTCACGGCTGCGCTGTCGGCCACACTTTGCGAAGCTCTCACCGTCGCAACTTTCGGGTGTAAGCTTCCTTGGAAAAAAGCTATCTAACGTCCCGCCTAACTTTGCAGCCGGTCGCACAGATCTGTCAAATCTGCTGGGTAGATCCTCCGTTTTCATTCGTCGGACATCTGGAACTTCGAGATCGGTGCGTTAAAAGATTATATTATTAGTTGCTATTAGCCAGTGGAGTTTCATGCAAAATTCTCCAAGCCAACCAGATGTTAACACATTGTTGACCGGTCACGAGTTAACTCGTGTTTTTGGGACAATGTCGTACCGAAAAATGATATAAAAAGTTACATAAAAGGTATGTCCAAAGTTTCATTTCAATGCATCACGTATAAATGAACTTTATTCAAGTTTATTTAGATTGTTCTACTTCCACATTCAATTACGAAATAATAGCTGGTGACACGAGAATGCATTTCGGCTTTTAACCAGTTAACTGTGATCGACGAGTATACTCGTCAATCCGAAACTCTATTGCGGTGCAGTTAACGTGAATGAATTGTTAAATTCTTATCGAATGAAACAGTAATTCTCTCCGCAGTTAACTGGTTAATAGTTTTAGTAAGTGGAAAAATATTTACTTGGCAGCATACGCTGTTTAACGATCATTATATCAACTTGCACACATGCATTAGAGTGTACTTGGTTTCGTAGGGTCTGCAGCCATGATCCGTGGAAGGGTTAAGTCGAAGGGAAAATGGTGGCGCCGTGATCGCCGAAGGCACTCCCGACTTCGCTAATTATTTCGTCGGAATCGATCGGTGAGCCGGTGTGTTCACGCTGTTGAATATTAATTAGTCGACCGGTCGAATCAGTGAATTCGTTTGAATGCCATCTACGTTTTGATACGCTTTGGAGTTCAAGCTTTTGTTAAACAATTCGAGAGAACGATGGACTCCATAAAGTAAAGCAGAATCTAAGACCACCATCTTTCGAGTCTTGATTAATCTTCGGTATCTTAATTATTGTTATTTGCCCGGCGAAGAATTTTCACTGTGCTCAAGCGTCTCTCTTCTATTTTGGTGAAAATTTCCCTTTATCCGTGGACAGATAATTTTCAGCTTCATTTATTTGTATCGAAATCCGATAATCATCGAAAGCAACGAAATATGTGCATCAATCGTAAATATATATTCGTGTATTGGACATCGAATTGCTGTGGGAGGTTGCTCGAGTTCTAAAAGAAAATGTTTTTACACTCTACGGTTTGTCGTTCGAGTTTAATTTCATTGAATTCCCGCGGTGCTCGCAGATTACACATAAAATCATTTCGAAACGTCATGATGCTCTTTAGAGGGTAAATGTGACATTTATCTTCGACAACAGGAATATTATACACGGATTATTACACATAATTTGAACTTACGATTCGAGAATTAATTTCCTTTACAGGGAAGCTGATGTATTTATTAATTTTCACAATTTTGAAAAATCGTGAAATAACAACCCTAGTCATGCTTCCAGCGACAACACAGATGTTCTGTCGCCTCGCGTTAAGTTACTTTTCGCAAGCTAAGCAGTACGTCGCGCTCGGATAATGTCAACACGTGTTTTAAACGTTCTCCTAATTTTTCTTCGACAGAGCGTGACAAGATAAATTTCTTCTGGGTTTCCCTTCGCAATCTCATCAGTCAGCAGATTTCTTTCGGATGGAAACCAGCCCCGAGGAAGTTAAGTACGGTTTATCTCGCTGGCAACAGGAGTTCTTTCGCTCGACGTGATTGTAAATGCTTCATTTTGTCAGTATTCGTTTTCACGGGAGCTCGCAGATCCCGATACGATCCATTAAATTTCTTTCGATCAAATTGCCCGGAACCCATGCATCGCGACTGCATACTCGTCCGAGCATCCCTAAACGATCGCCCACGCTGGTCTCTCTCTATTTTGACCGTCTGCCAATTCTCTAATCGTCGGTTTTTCCTCGTTTAACAACTCCGTGGCTGGGACGACTCTTCTCACTTTCGCAGCAATCCAAATGTCCGTGTAATCGGCCAGAATTATTTCGCACCAGCCAAATTAAGTAAATCGTGAAGTTCGACTTTCCCCCTCAGACTTTTCGCTTTTATCGAAAAGAGTCACCCGGAGAAAATCGGATTAAACTCGCAGAAGTTTTTCCATGAAGGTGAACATTACAGATTTTGATCGTTTCGATCATTTCAGATTTAAGAGATCGCAACGAAGAAAAGGTTTTCGCGGCTGTGCTCGCGCCGAGCGAGAAGAACGACAAGGTCGAGGCCGAAAGGGCAACAAGAGGGAGAGAGAGAGGGGGGGGGGATGGCGTGGTGTGAGAAACTAATCGAGATTCTAATTGAGTTGCCACTGTAATCGCATCTTCGTCGATAATTCCATACCAAATAGAATATGTCCACAATTTGGTATCTCATATCCGTTAATTAAACTGAAAACTTCCGAACGAGAGATGATGCGAATATTCTAGTCGCTTTTAGGCGATCAAGGCTGTCGCTGGTGACCGTGGGACGGTGGATGGGAGAACGCCAAAGAAAAGAGAAAAAAGTCGAATCACGGGAAATAGGATTATCTGCAAGCAGGAAATTGAAACAGAAATAATTGAGTGTAAAGATGAGACACGGGGGTGGCAAGGAGCGAGCGAGGAGGAAAAAATATATATATATATATGATGGCTAGGGGATAAGTAAACGATCAGTGAAACTTTATCGAAAATTGTTCGGATCATCCCGGAGCAAATATGGCATTAAAATAATTTTCACCGAACAGTACTTCTAACGAGAAAGAGTTCGAAAGGGAAAGAATACGCGGAATATTACACCAGCTTTTATCAAATTTAATCGAGTCTTTTCGGATATAAATGGTGACCATTTTTCAGGCGCAAAAAGTGTCCAACAATCGGAGATGTTATGGCAGATTCCACCACGGATTTTCCCCGTTCCTCGCCGGGATATTAAGTGTACAAAATTTTATGGACCGTGCTGTGTTAGGGGAGTACATTGCGTTCGATCTGTTACGCTCCGCTACCTCCCTCTGCCTTTTCAGAAACCACTTTGCTTCACTATTTTTTCTTTTTAGTAACTCATTCGCCAACAGCGTTCAAAAGATCGTTGCATTTCTAACGAAAATTAAAAATTGTAACTATAGTTCTTGACATGCTGGAAATCTAATTATTATAATTCTTAGATCATGGTTCTATAGTACGGTATTTATAGTGTACAAGTATTTTTAAAGATGTAAGAAATCATAGAATCAATTGAAATTTGTGACAGTTCAATTCACGAGTTCGTTTATACTCTTTTTAATTTTTCTTTCCTGAAACTTATCTCTCGAACGTGTAAGTTATTTCGTTCATTAAATAGATTGCTTTTGCGATCGCTGGATTAGAATGCGAGGGATGTAGATCAAAGGATTAGATGCGATAAATTGGCGGATGTTGCCTTTACGAGCTGGAGAACAGTTAATCACCGGCTATCACTTTCACCAGCCGAGGAACAAATACATGATAAATCCAGAAATCAGAGGCAGCGGTTTGTCGATACTTGACGAAGTTGTATCCACTCATTTGACGATTTATCCACCGGATAAATCAGAAATTCTTGGACAACTATCGGCGTCCGTTTTTACGTGACTGGGAAAAGTGGAAGCGTCCGCGGGCCGGGGTGTGGGTGGCTCGGTAAGAAAAGTGGTAACAAAGTCGACCGTAACTTTTGGAGGAAAAACAACGTTACGGGCAGAAGATATATCACACGATATCTTAAAATATAGCGCACTTTGGCGTGCGAGGTGCAAACTTCAAATCTAAATAGCGAGAATCCGTGCAGTTATCAGTCGAAGAGGATACACTCAATAATTCGCAAAAAGATATAATTTTCTGCTATTTTGTTGAAATGTTTCGTAACACTTCACTATTCATGACTAATTTATTGTTAATTAAGTATTCTGCAATTACGGTTTGTAAATTTTGTAAATATAACAAATACAACACACAAATATAAATGTTATGTACGGGAGAAAATAAAAGGAAAGTCAGACTCCGGAGAGCGATGTCTGACTACAGGCATCTGCAGTCCTTTTCTACTTAACGCTCACGCTGCATAGAATGATCTGCTACTCCCTTTAAAAATACTAACTTATGAATTGTAATGTGCTTGTGGCAGACAGTACAAACAAATCAGTAATTTATTAGTTACAAGGCAACATGGAAATTAAAAAGAATTTACAACTTTGCACAGATGTAACTTATAGATAATAAAATCTTTTCTCAGAATATACGTGCACGAATTTTATGTATTTGTAACAAAAATGAGTGGATTGAATGGATAACAGCGAACAATTGAAGAATCCAAATGTAATATTATTATCCACTGATCACAAATTATTAAGGAAGTAAATGAATGTCTTTGCAGCTTTTGTGCCTGCAAATTGACGCAGACAATTTCAAAGATCGACAGTCTTCAGACGAATATCAGATCGCCTTTAATTGCGAGGGACACAAAGTCGCACAATCATCCAAAGTCTGGGAACACCCGATTCACAGCGGACAGTTTTCTTCGAACATTTTGCACTTCGCCTAAACGTTTGGTTTCCCGGCGAGACGAAATCCCGAGGAAGAAAACAGTGAATGATTCCGCTTTCCGATTCTTAGTCCACGGCCGCGCTTCTCTTTGCCGAACTTCCGACGAGTTTGTAATTCGTTTTGCGCAACCCGTCGCGGATACCTAACCTCATTTCACTCGAGTCCCGAGTCGCAGGCTCGGAAAGATTTCGTTATAGTTCGACTGCCAGTGCCCGTGAAATATCCTGGCTCCCATACTTCCCGTCTGTTCCCGAATCTCCTTATTTTTCTGGGATCTCCGGCTACGTGCTTTTCGCTTCCGGTCTCCCGAATCCACTTTCCGTGTCGCAAATGAATTCCTTTTATTAACACTCTGATCGCCAAACCGGGAACCCCAAAAATTCCGCAGAATCGCAGCGAGTTATTTAATGAAATAAAAATTGAATAAAACTAAATATACGATATTGTAACTTTCTTGCATTTTACAGATCCTAATTAAATTAAATATATTAACGTAAAAATTCACTTTAAAACCTGCGCAAATAATACCGTCAGCCACCTGTATAGGTGACGTGGCTTCCCAAGTGTTTCCCTCCGAACTCCTGCGACTTCCAGTCCTGTGCCGGAGTCATTTCCGACCCACGCCGATATTTCTTTCGATACAAGGCGACGGCTCGGGACCGGCTTTCGCCGTATTTCGGACGAACAAGAAGAATTGGAGGGGACTTTCTTATTTCGAAATAAAAAGTCGCGTCTTATATCGGGGTGAAATTCTGCATATTTATGGTCGTTCGAGCTTATTCCCACCGCGACTGGTCACACGTACGACTCAGTAAATGTTTCAAGGGGGCGAGAATATTGGCGCAGCTTTTCCGCCAAAGTATTTCCGCAATATTCGCATATCTCGGATATCACAGTGTCCACCTAAGTGTCGGAATACTACTCAAGTGTGCCGCGGGACCTGTTCATCGGTCAAGCACGGAATTCGATCGCGGCGAGAGACAAATCGGCCAGACTCTACCCCCGGGCGATTTCACGCGGCGTCAAACTTCCGAATCGAGTTGGCCGAGAATGTGACCGAGTATGCGGGCCGTTGCACCTTCCGGACAATTCATTCAAAGGTGTGGAAGTTCCCCTGCATTGCGGGCTTTTATTTACAGTCGGCCGAACGTTCCGCGAGCACGTGCCTCCTGATCGATCTTGCGTATTTCCCAGGAATCACGAAACGCAGCCTGTGAGCTTCCACTGCTCTCTCTCTCTCTCTCTCTCTTTCTCTCTCCCTTTCTCTCTTCGAAGTTTTCTTCGTTTTGCTCGCCCTGTCAAAAGAGAAGAGAGCATATCCTCGAGCGAGCGAGACCGAGCGTGCTGCGATCGATCTCCAGCGCAATGCCAAATTCAATTCGAACCTTTCTGTCCGACGAATCTACGGATTCGCGAGTTTCCATTCGCCAGGATGTCGCACGAAACTCGCAGACGCCATACATTTTGTTACCGACGTTTCAGAATTTTTCTGACTTTGTTAGACGTGTTAAATTTTCGGTATCTTGAGTCTACATTAACGTAGGCACAACGTATGATCGATGGATACGCTTTTTGCCACGAGTTATATTTTATAATATCAAGGAAACCCCCTCTGCAATATTGCAAAACATGTTAGATATCCTGGATACTTCCTGGAATTTTTTACCAAACATTTTACGATTCGTCACCTGATCAACAAAATTTAACGTCGATATTTAGTTGCGTTTGCATTGACAGATTTTTGTTACTAATCCTGACCCCCCTTGGGTGAAAAATGTGGGATTGACAGTTTTCTGTAAATTGTGTGCGTCACTTAAAAAATCGTCCGGCCTGCTAACTGTACAGTTAATTTCCCTTATCGTTCATTTGATAAATCGTTTCTTGATAATATGGAAACAAATGAACACTGTCAGATCTGCACGCGATTTGAGATTTTCTTGAGTTCGCGTAACAC
Source organism: Halictus ligatus (assembly GCA_028454255.1). Lineage (NCBI taxonomy): Eukaryota > Metazoa > Arthropoda > Insecta > Hymenoptera > Halictidae > Halictus > Halictus ligatus. The sequence goes on from CM052143.1 coordinate 2,379,423, forward strand.
ACGAGCACCTAAACGGCATCAGGCCGTAGAACGGTCGAACATTTCGTCGAGCCGTACTGTAATCCAAACGAGACTTTAATTGCTTTTTCCATAAACGTGCATTTCGTTTATTCTATATTTCTCCCGAACGGTGCCCCGGCTCCGGGTGTGATTAAACCTTGTTTCGACGTTTCCCTGTATAATTACATATTCATTTTCACGAATCCGCGGGGCAATCTATTAATTACTCCGCGAGGAGCGCAGACCGTGCGGGGCGAGCGAGGATTGAAAAGAGTTTCGCAATTTCAGCGGCTCCGCGAAAGCCAGCGTGAAAAGTGAAAAATAAAAATATTTCCGCCGGATATTCCTCTGATTCGGCCCAACTGGATACTGCTTCAAACATTTCAGCGTCGGAATCGCGAAGTGTCAGGCTACCTAGTCCTATTTCCTTCCCCTGCGAATCTTCCTCCCTTCTTTAAAACCCGTTTACCTCTATCGTTGATTTGAATTTATAAAACAGAGAACCGGAACGAGGAACAAAAATAGAGTAAATGGGTTAGGGTCAACCATAGTACCATAATATACCGGAATATACTAGACTCTACCAGAATCTACCAGAACATACTAGAATCTACCAGAATATACTAGGATAAACAAGAATCTACCAGAACAAACTAGAATATACCATAATAAACAATAATATACCAGAATATACTAGAATCTACCAGAATATACCAGAATAAACTAGAATATATCAAAATATACCAGAATATACTAGAATCTACCAGAATATACCAGAATAAACTAGAATATACCAGAATATACTAGAATAAACTAGAATATACTATAATATACCAGAATATACTGTAATATACCATAATAAACCACAATATACAAGAATATACCAGAATAAACTAGAATATATCAGAATATACCAGAATATACCAGAATAAACTAGAATATACCAGAATAAACTCGAATATATCTCAATATACTAGAATATACCATAATATACAATAATATACTACAATATACCAGAATTTAAACTAGAATATACCATAATAAATCATAATATACTAGAATAGACTAGAATATACCATAATATACCAGAATATACTAGAATTTACCAAACACCCAGGGGTTATGGTGACGGGTTAGGGTTTTTCACATATTTTTTTACTCTTCCTCCGTTCATCGAGGAAAAAAATCAACATCGATCATCATTGGAAAGATCCACGTTTTCCAACGAGCGTGTTTGAAATCCGTTTGTTTCCGTGTACAATAAAACAATTGCGAATCGAAACGAACGTTCCCGCGCCACGAGACTCGACTAAATATTTGACCACTCGTTTCGCATACTGTAAAATCTATTACCAGCGATGTACCACCTAGGTTATCACGATCCCCGTTGACATGGATAAATATTGAATCAGGTGCGAGTGAAGTTGCCAATGTACATTTCCCGTGCAAATGTATGCGTCGCGCGAACCCGTGTTTCGCGGCGGAATTTCATTGTCATAAACGGGTACGAGACTCGGAACGTTTTGATACCGATTTCTGCGCGCGAGATCGTCAACGCCTCTCAAAGGACGAGGGGACGCAGGACTTCGGGGGGCACATTTCGTCGCGGGATTCCTGGATAATATCGAACAATAATCGATAATATTGACGTTAACGTGTAATCCGTGGATTTCTCGTGAACTGTGCACACCCGAGCATAACTTACGCGTAATCCTCGGGATTTCTTGCCCCGTCCCCGGGGTAGAAATCAACTGCATCGGTTGAGCAATTGTACAACCGGGAGCTTGAGAATTCCGCGTCCCGAAAGGGGTAGTTCTTTCGAAGTTTCGCGCCGTTGAAATTGTTCCGGCGACCCGCGTTCTACTTTCTTCGCAGAAGTTTAAAAATTATTGTTGTCGCGTGCCTGGTGTGCTTTATTCAAGATCAACCAGCCAGCATCCCTTTGATTTACTGTTCATGCGGGGACTACAACGTTATTTCCATATTGTGTAAAAACTTGTCAATTTGACGGCCGAGTCTACTTTCTCTTGAAGAAAAGTTATTCTTTCACACTGTGCAGTTTGATCCTTCTGAAAATAGTATATCTATCAACGGCTTTAATCGTCCTATCATGTTCGAATCTGCCATCTAATAATTTGTCCGAGATACTGTTAAAAATCTAATTTACTTTCTCTAATAATATTCGAGCCAAACAAGACAGAACATGCCACGACACGCGAAACAAAAATAAAATGTCTATCTAAAATTTACGTACTTCGAGGGCCTAACTAACGTCGAAACCAGCAAAACGATGACTCAAACTCCCCCCGTTTACATGCAAACTACGATGCATTTCAGTCTGCAGGACACTACGTTCACGGAATACTAGATGGATCGAGTTAGCGCAGTACGTAAACACGTCGTTCCGCCTATGTGTATAAATAATCAATCGGATCGAGCAATACGTGTTCGTCCACGACTAATTGTCAAATTATTCCGCAGAAACTGGGCAACCGGTTCAAGTCACTTTTATTCATTATTCGTAGCGACGTAGCTGCATAATGAATTCGCCTATATCTGGTCAATCCTGACCCGATATCAGGCAGTGACAGACGTGTGACCCGGTCTCTTTATAGCTGTACGTCTACACGAAAGAAAAACTATCTTTCTCCGTGTCAGTAGGCGAGCGTACAATTTTGGACGAACGACCGCCGGTCGAATGTTTGCGTTCCAAGAATAATGCAAATTCGGGACTGTTCAAACAAATCGTGGATTCTTTCACGGGGATTCTCGACAACATTTCGCCCAGCAACGTCGTCCCGACATCTCGGGGGTTTCCCCGTTTTCCCTGGCTAGGCAGTCTGCGGCCTCCTGCGCGCCCCCTCCCCCGCACCCCTCCCCACCACCGGATTCCCGTCGTACATCGCATGCGGGTGCATGTGCCGGTGGATGGTTGCGCGTGCGCCGGTTTGTCGACTCGGCAGACAGCCCGCCGCTACGGGTGCATCTCGCGGCAGTTCGCAGTCGTCCTCTAAAGGAAGCTCATTAGTCGCTCAGCATTCGGCCGGGAGACATATTTTCGTGGGTCCCGCTCGTTGCTCGCCGATACCCAGTTTTCCATCGTCGACGCCAAATCTCTTCTTCGCATCACTTTTCTATCCCTCCTCAATCGCACCCTTCGCTTAGAACACGCTTTTCCGAGAGAAAGAAACAATTAACAAAAGAAAAGAGAGAACAGAGTAGAAGAGATAAAAAGTGAGACAAAACGCACGGGGTTGACGGTGTCGGTGGAGAAGAAGGAGAAGGTGGCAGGCGTCCCGCGGGACAGGGGATGCAACTGAACTCGATGGGCTCCTCTGCACGTGCCAGCTGACTCTCTCTCCCTCTCTGTCCCTCTCTCTCTCGAAAGGAGCGTCGAACTTGCAACGGTCGCGCGGGCTCCCACCCTTCTTCTTCCTCGCACGGAAATCCCCGTGTGATTTATCGGCGTCGTCTAGACAGACCGGAGAGACACGTAGATAGAGAGAGAGAGAGAGAAAGTGTGTTCCCAACGACTTCCGTCCGGTTCGCGTGAAGATCGAGATTGATCAACGTGCTCGATGATCCGGTGTCGGGGCGAGGGTATCGTTCAGAAACGTTGAAGAGAATTCCCGGTCCCGGAACGGAGATCGAAAGGTGGTGGTAGCGCGAAGTCGGTGTCGCGCAGGGGTCGTCGACCACGGCGACGACGACGACGCGGCGACGCTGACGACGGGAACGGCCCGGAAGAGGCAACGGGGACACGTCCGAGCGAGCGAGCGAACAGCAGCGTTTTCGGCCCATGGTCGAAACCACGTCGATCGAGCGATTCACGATCGAGCTACCCATGCTGCAGCCACCGTCTCCACTGCTGGAGATGGCATCGTTGCGTCTGCCGGACTCCGAGGAGTTCGACGTCGACCCGCGTCGCAGGAGCAATAATGGCAACGTGCCGGCGACGACCGTCGCGGCCCTGCCGCCGGCCACCGGCACCCTCTTCCAGATGCGCAACGACTTCGGCAACCTTCTGAACAGCCTGATCACCGAGGCGATCACCGTCAACCCGAGGACCACCATGGAGGACCACGGCGGGCTCCTGAACGCCAGCAAAACCGTCAACCTCTCCACCGCCGAACAGATTCCCGATCGATTGTACAGGCACAGCATGGCCATGTCCGCCGTCTACTGTGTCGCCTACGTCCTCGTCTTCGTCGTCGGGCTGATCGGCAACAGTTTCGTCATCGCCGTGGTGTACCGGTCACCGAGGATGAGGACCGTCACGAACTTCTTCATCGTCAACCTCGCGGTCGCCGACGTGCTCGTCATCGTGTTCTGCCTGCCCGCCACCCTGATGAGCAACATCTTTGTTCGTGAGTACCGAAACGTCATTTTCGACGGAGAGATCGTGTTTTCGTTTCCCGATCAAGTCGGGAGACAGAGCTGAAGAATTGGATCGGGATCGGTTCGATAAAGCTAGGTTTTGTTTATTAAGTACCTGAGCAGTTTTAATTGGGACAAGGTGGCTAGGGACAAGATGGCTAGAGCCATTTAATGGGGAAACATGGGAAAAGTTTTCCAGGAAATCGGTGAACATCGATGAGGAATCGGAAAGGGATCGGTTCGATAACGCGAGGTTTCGTTTATTAAGTACCTGAGCGATTTCCAGGAAATCGGGGAAAATAGTACAAAGAAGCTTTAAGTCCTCTTATCGGCAACGAGCAAGACGGTTTTTGCACCCAGTGCCATTTTATGGTAAATACTATCCAGGCAATCGGTAAGAATAGTAAACAAAACCCCCAGGTCCTTTGTACGATCACTCGTGTTGTGGCGATCGTATTGAAACGATGAAAATCTCTTTCTCCCAAAGATGAAAAGACGATTCGCGAGATTTGGAATCGTTACGAGAAGTGACATCAATGCCGCTCGCAGTTTTCTGTAAATATTTGGGTTTTCGAGAGTTCGTATGAATTATGAAAAACTGGGGACGGTAAAGTGTGTAAAATGGACTGTCTTGAAGTAAACTACGGGGTTGCGAGCGTAGCTTGTACGTGACAGAATTAGCGAAAGGTATTAAAAAACACGTATGACGAGATCATTGCTCGGATCTCGAACCGTTCGAAAAAGTGGAATCATTGCCTTCAGCAGTTTCCCACGAAGAAGAAGAAGTGAATATTAATCTTGAGGGGATTCGAGGGTACAGATATTTGCCGGGAGACGAGAACAAATAGGGTTTCGGAGCAGGGTGGCTCTAGCAGAAGTGTCCGAGGTCCGAAAAACCGTGGAGACGATGGAATCGATCGGGCGTATTGATCATGCGTGGGCGGCCGGGCGAGGGGGGCCTCGAAAACACGGAAAATTGGATCGTGGACGTTCGCCGTCGATTTTGCCGTTGCGGGGGCCTCCAGTTCCAGTCCTCGGTCGACCTCGAGAGGGAGGTCGGCGGCAAAAGGGTGGAGGGGCCTCCCTTGCCACTACGGAATCGATCCTTTCGCGACTCTCTCTCCGGCGCGGCGCGGTGTTCACGCTCGATGCACCAAGCGTATCGCGATCCCGTTTTGCAGGGGGGGCCGACAGCTTCATCTCGGCTAACTGCAGATAAATTATTCGATAATGGAAATCGCGTGATACGTGCCCGACAAAGCGGCAAAGGGGCGGCCGCGCCGGGTTCTTTTCAATTTCGGGATTCGATTATCCGACGCGATGATTTCGGCGCTTCGAGCCGATCAGTAAAAACGGAATGACAATGACGCCTTCCTCCACCTTTTACTCTCTAATCCGATGGTCTCTCCCATGCCCTATGATACAGGATTTATCTTCTTATGAATATTTAATCGATCGAACGGTTCGAAGTGTTTTAACCTTTCGACGTGTATAGACATCTTGAATAAGTTAGCGACGTTACTCAGATTTGTTTAACAGTATTCTTGTTTGAATTATATCTGGTTGGGAGCGGTGGGAAATAAATTGATCGAGGTGTGCGAAAGCTTCGACGGCGGCCGAATTGTCAATATTAGTCAATCACTGGCAGGAAAGGGACTATAATGAGTACGGAGATGTGAATGACCAATTCAATGACGATTAATTAAATGGGTCAGCTAATTCCGATAATACCAAAGGATAACGAGGTGTATGGTGCACAAATATGAATTTGTCGACGGGACGATGCGCAATTAAGCAGAGATCGTTACGTGTGCGGCGTGTACACGACGCAACATCCATCTAATTACGATCAGAGACACGGAGCCATGGAGTACGGCCAGTAAATTAGATCTATAAATTCCGCGAAAAATTTTAATCGATATTTCCGGACAAAGATCGTACGGTATCATTGCAGAAATTAGTATCGTCGCTTTGATATTGTTTCCAGTTGTTACACGTAGTAGTATTTTGCGTGTCATGAAATTGATATCTACTTGAAATAATCGTGTCTTCTTCCTGCGAATAAAAATAGAAGGCTTGTTGAAATCTCCCGGAAACGTGTGTTTCGCTATGATACTTCGTTCCTTTTCGAAACTAATTTCCGACAGGCTACCGGCATAGCTATCGGAGTTTAATAAAACTGTATTTTCAATCGATACGTTCTCCATGCGCTTGATCGAAAATCGGGAACTATCTTTTTCCGATATTCAAACGGAGGCAAACGAAGGAAAGGCACGTTGGGACCATTTTATGGGATAGTATCGATACTGATTTCCATTTTTGCCGTTGAGCGAACGATGCAAATTACGGGTCGGTGGAACCTAAATAAAACTCTGATATGGATCGCATAATACACGTCTCTCCTCTCCCAGACGACTGCTCCCATTTGTTTCAGTTGTTTTGACAAAAATTTGAAACGGTTGACATCTCTAGGGAACGGTCAAACGAGAACCATTCCATTTCCAACAGTTTCAATTTCCGAAGTGGCTGTACTTACACAAATTTAAAGTTTCAAGCGCCAATTTAATCTCGTAGGCTGACATTTTACAAAGATAAATTGTCGACTAATTTTCTTTAAATTATTATTTCATTTGTAACTGTGCGAACTTCTGAATAAGTGTGTACTTCTGCAAGTGTGTCTTACTATCTTATCCTTTTCGACAAGGTCGAAAATTTTGGTTGAAATGGTTAAATGTTTCCCATAAATTGTGGGAAAAAACTTTTTCCCGCGAAAGTGCGGGAGAGAAAAACGTTACTTCTTCGGAATTGATACACTTGAACTGCCGGAAAATTAATTTTCCTTATTCAGGCAAAATTCACGAGCTGACGTTTTACAGGCTGAATGTCATTATTTATGTAGAGTGAAATATCTCTCTTGAATTCGGAATCATCGGAAAATGTGTAGGTCAAGGACAATGGTGTGTGAGCAGAGATCTTTCCTCTCAAGGTCATGTCTCCGAAGATGTCAAGGTCACCGGTATATATCCAAATAATTCTCTGTGTTCGCCATCACGTATTACAACGCACACGAGGCGCATCTAGAAATTAAATTTAAATCAACATTGCAGTAATTTACAAGCGTTGCTACGATATTTCAAATGGTGGACCAATATTTTCCTTAATCGGATAAACTTTTTTAATTAATTTATATTCTGTTCGCTACAATATACAAGCAGAAAATGGTGTCCTTTAACCGATCGTAATGGTTAATTGTTCGGGGTTAATTAAAATGAAAAGTTTTGTTGGTAACAGGCTAGAAATATTTTTAATCGCGGCCTACACTTTAACGTTGTATTACAGAGATGAAATATTAATGTTCTCGAAAATCGGGTCAAAGTCGACGTTCAATTAAAGGAAGAAATACAATTAAAAAAGAGATTCCACTTTTGGGTCAGATTGACATCTGGGTCATTTTCATATTCTGCCTAGGTGGCCATGAATGTCGCTCTATATGCATGAGATTCGCGCTCCAGGAATATCGTTCTGTCTAATGAACGATCATCCGATCGATCGGCCGTTTAATAAACGATTTATTCGACTTGCTCGGAATTGAATATGGCCGCGGCGACGGCTGCGTTAGCGAAAACACACAGAGCAATTCGGCCGTGAGACTCCAGACTCCTTCGGGCTGCCAATTGTCAACGGAGTCGCGTGACTAACGACGTCATTAACACGCACTCGCACTCGTTTATGTTTTTCGTAAAGAACTCAAGTGGCCCAGACTCGTCTAGAGCCCACGAGCTCATTCCGCATGCAAAATATCGTCGCCGCCGCGACGCCGCCGCCGACTTTGCTGCATTACCATCTTGAAAACACGTTAGTATTTCTCGGGGCCTTAGCTGATTCCGCGATACATTCGTTACTAAATCAGCACAATTAAATCTTACGTTTAAACGATCCCCACAGCACTATTCAATTGCAAGATTTATACTTTATTTTCGGGAACATTCGAAATTACATTAAAAACGCCGCATTTCTGCACCGAACACATGGAGGATGCAATACTTAACAAATAGGTCAGAAATATGAACGAAGATTTAATGTAAAAATATCATTTTCATATTGGAAATAAAGTAAATATTTTTTCGGGACCATAAATTCATAGGGTATTATTACAATTGCTTTATCTATGATAATTTTACGAATCACGAACAAAATTGCCTCCCTCACTCGAGAAGTAAATATTTTTTCGGGACCATAAATTCATAGTGTATTATTACAATTTCTTTATCCACGATAATTTTACGAATCACGAACAAAATTGCCTCCCTCACTCGAGAAGTAAATATTTTTTCGGGACCATAAATTCATAGTGTATTACTAAAATTTCTTTATTCATGATAATTTTAAGAATCACGAACAAAATTGCCTCCCTCACTCGAGAAGTAAATATTTTTTCGGGACCATAAATTCATAGTGTATTATTATAATTTCTTTATCCATGATAATTTTACGAATCGCGAACAAAATTGCCTCTCTCACTCGAGAAGTGATTAATCGAAGGATCAATTAAAAGATTTGATAAACCGAGAGATTGTCAGAGAATCAATTTATCAAGTTAATTGTATAAAATGCGACATTATTGGTTGACTTGAAGTGCAAAAGAAAAATGGTTGAAGCATTACCCGAGGATCCTTGCAGCTATTCTTGTTGAGGGTAAGAGGGTTAAGCATAGTTGAAAACTATCGCGTATATTTCTCCGTAGATTAGGGTGTAGCGTTAGTTTCCTTGAGAAGCTAATCCAAGCATAATTAAAGCCCGAAGAAGCACGTCGATTAATTGCTTTGAGGCCGGCTGCAAGCGACAGGACCGGCAGGTTTTAGGTCGTCCAATCTACCCGGGTCTTTGTTCACCTAACTACCGAAACAGGATTCTACATCGCCGCCTCGTAGTCTGACATTATGCGATGTTGTGCACTACACCACAACGTTGCACTATCGTTTTTTATTTCCCGAAGATGGATTATCGGCGCCATTCGGTCGACGACGATCCATCAATATGCTACAAAATTCTAATTTCGTCACCCTTCGTTCCTCCGGTTTAATTAATTAATAGAAACGCAGCGTGGAAACGATCGACAACACTTTTCGCGTGCAGCAATAAAATTATTGACGTAAGAGCAGTAAATATGGGGCGACGTGGGACCACTTTTCAAAGATGGAATTTTGCTGCAAAATTAAATTAAACCGCGAAATTTGAACGCGCGGAGAACGCCGGGTATTTTCCTGGATCCGCTCGAGCAGATATGTTTCATCGTGTAATTATGCACCGATCGCTAGTCAAAGGGAGAAGATGGTCGGCGCGTCTGCAACGTAATCGCCCGCGGTTTACTCTCGTTTTGCTCGGGAACGCCGGTGCTAACGCGATTACGCGAGTTTCGGAGAGTTTGCATGATTTCCCGAAATCGGCTGGTAGCTAGGGCCCCGGTCACTCGCCGGTTTCTCGTGCGCAGGAAACTTTTCGCTGGAAGTCCCAACACTTTGTTCGGGAACGTACAGGAAATGTTTTGCAAAGCGGCGCCCGCCTCTCCGAAAATCACAGTGCACAGAAAGCTTTCACGAAGCGCCCCCGAAAGCTCTCCCAAAGAGTCGAGTGCGACGCTTGTCTGACGACTGTCTCCGATTCCCCTTGTTTCGGGCGAATTGTTCAAACGGAATTTCAGCCGAAAATAACGATGCTTTATAGAACGCTTTATAAATTTGTTCCATCGTCTCTGCAACACTTCACAGTTGAAGGCTTTTTCTTTTCTCTGAAAGCACATTAATGACGAAACAATCAATTATTTCGAGCAACGTAATCGGATCGATACTTTTCGGGTCATCGCCTTGAAGAAAATTGTTAACTGGTGTTAAAGTATCAAAGGGGCATTGAAGCGAAACTCTCCGGAAAATTACAATTCCGAAAAGTCGATAGTGTTTGTCAACTTGTTCATTTGTTTCATCGATTTCCTCGATTCTGATACGAATGAAATATTGTTTTATTCTGTTCTTTTGTATTTGGTTTTCTGGTCCGATTCTATGTGATACGTTCTGTAAAAGGTAGTTCGAAAAGAGAAGATATTGCATAGAGGTTACAGATTTTTTCGTTTCATTTTTAATCCGAAACTCGAGATGTAAAGTTTAATGAAGTTTCAGGAAGTTTGTATTTAATTTGGAACTAAACCGGATCCTTGGTGAAGTGAAAAAGTTTCGGTTTTATTCCAGTTAATAAGAAATTGTCTATAGTAACTGCGTGTATAGTGACTGGGTGTACCGTACAGAGACATCGTTCCACAATTTTTAAATGGCTGAAACAAATGCAAATGTTTCAGCAACGATAAGACGTTCGTAAACTTATTCTTTCCAAATTGCGTTGGAAGAAGTAAACATTTGAATAAAGTGTTTCATACAAGTGTTTTTCACATTTTGCAGCATTTATCAAAATAAAAATGTTAAAATAGAAAATTAAATTCCTTTCTTTCGTTAGGTGTAACAAAATATTCTAAAATATTATTTCAAAATTCCTCTGTTCTTACCTCAAACAAAAATTCCACATAATGTTTTGTGGTTTGTCCAGCGCATTAAATTTTCAATCTGCTCAACATTTATGGCTCGAAAGTTATCCGAAGCAACGAAGAACGGTCTGAGTAGGAACAAATATTGAATTAGAAGCGTGTTTTGGATCATCGAATGCTGAATACACGTCTCCTTGCGTTTGAGACGACATTAGACGTCTAGACGAGCTTGTTTACGTCCGCATTACGCTTCTTCCTTATTAAAGTGATCGCTCTCTCTCTCTCTCTCTCTCTCTCTCTCTCTCTCCCTCTCTCATAGCGTCTACGTACCCGAGAAACGGCAGATGTTAACCAGACCGTCTCCGAGCGCTGAAAAGCATCGTGACGGAAATTCTCCGGTTTTCCTGATACCTTCTTTGACAGCGATTTTCGATCAACGACAGTGCGTTCGACGTCGAGCAAACAAAATTCTCGCTGTGTGTAATATCCGCAGGAAGTATACCGTGTAGTTGTGCCAATCTCCTATCGCTATTCCATCGAATTTTTCCCGTCGAAGAAAATCTCGTGTGTTTATTACAACTCGAGTACAAAAATGCAACGAAAAATTACACCCCGCTTTTAAACAGAGAGAAAACACTTTTCTTTCTTCTTTCAACTTTGAATCGATCGATGATTTGTGTATTTCAATTTTCTTCGGGTGTCTTCATCCTCGTATGTCAGATACGAAAACTTGGAAGAAGATAACATACGAATAAGAAAAATGTTAAATTCATGAAATTCTAATAGATTTGCTCTTCTATAATAGTGCGATATTAATCACACTGGTAATAAACACACTGGTTGATAAATCGCGCTCGAACTCGTGACTGCTGACATACAGAAAAATAGTTTGAACACGCACGCGCCGCGGGTCTTTCAAACGAGCAAATTCCATAAAACTTCTTTCATACATTGTACAGCTTTGAATATCAATAGTTGTCGCGAGGGAAGAGAAAAGGCGGCGCCTTTTAACCAGTTAAGTGTGGAATGTAATTTGAAAAGTCCCTCACGGCGAATATACACGCCGATGAAATCATTTTTTCGTTGAAATGATTGGATGGTAATAATCTCCCTATTTTTCCCATGTTCCACAAGGTTCCAGCTTCAATTAAAAAAAATGTCATCGCTCCAACTCATTTCTATCGAAAGTTCCGTGATTTTTAATCCGATTTCGTCCAAATTGCCCACTGTATTGCCTCGTGCCGCTAGAAAAGAAACAAAAAAGATGGCGGAAGAAAAATAGGCTGCAGCGCAGGAACAGCAGACCGACTTTCCCAATAGGGCGGGAGAACGGTCCCGATGGACGGACTATTCGTCCTTGAACGCCGCGACCCGAGGGTCCGCGTTTTCCAGGTTGCACTTGGGGGGTGGCGGGAGGGGTGTTGGGGTGCATGCGGCGGCCGTGCGGCTCGTTCCTCGTTTGCTTTGAAATGGAAATTGACAGCGATCTCGGGATTCTAGACTAACGACACGGCAAATCGAATTACTCGCGCTCAAAGTCGATCATCGGACCGCGGCGCCGTCGACGGGGCTGATTTTCATCGTTCGCGCCCGTTTAGCCGTGCCCGGCCATTTTCGGCCAAGCGTTGACGGCCACGCGAGGCGCTTCTCAAATATTTACCATCGCGAACAGCTGCGCCTGATCCAACAGACTCCGGAAACACGCGTGATTTTTCGAAAACCGTTTCTCTCGCCCGTCAACGCCTCGATTTTATCGCTTTTCCTCGAACGCGCGTTCTCCTCTTCGGTTCCTCGAAGAGGAGACCTCGGTGAAAACTAGTTCAGACCTCGGCGAAGTCCTTACGACGATAATCCTCGCCATTGTTCCGATATTTACGCGCAAATCCTGCTCAGGGAAGATGTTTCGGTCGGATCGCGCGAATGATACAATTGTTCCGAGCTGGTTGGGCCTTTGAGAAAATATCTGACGCACTGATGAGACATTCACCAGCTTCTCTTTAGGAAGTCACCCCGAAATTCGTTCGGAGATTGTTGGGGAAGGCGATTCTGTAGCGTTTGAAACGATAGCGAGTCCCGCTTTCGGTGCAGCAAGCATCGAGTTCGTCGGGATCGATTTCAAATTGGTCCTACCCCTATACCCTTAGTCGCGCGAGTTTCATTTTACAATGTTGTCTTTATTCCGTACAACCACGACTGTTTGCGCAACATTTAGGCCCGCTATAAGCGTTTTCTACTATCGGCAAAATGTGACATAAAACTGCAGTATTAATAGTGGTAAGTCTTCAAGACTGTTAATATTTATTACTTTATTGCAGATGAAGAATCCAATCAAATTTAGAACACTTAAAGAGCAATCTCTGGTCTGTTAAATAAATTTCATCGATTCCACGTGTTTCTTCAGGGTACTGGGTCAACGTGTTAAGAAAAGTTATAAATGTCATTTTGCACGAAACTCGGCTAGCTCTAAGAAAGTGAATTTTCGTCAGATTTTCCGTAGGAAATTATTTTGATGTTCGGCGGATAATTTAAGGCAAGGGAAGTGTGCAATTAAAATCGTGCACGTTGGAGCAGATTTTTGCTTCGGCGAGATTTTATCGGCGCGGTTGATCGAGGATTAATTGTGTCAGTGTAACTCGGAGGTATTCGATAGACTCGGTTTTCAGCTGAACACGGTGCAATTTGTCGCAGCTCATTCGCGAAGCACGTTTCCGTAATTGTTCAGGAAGAAGAAGAGACATCCTTATTAATCAAAGTCACCTTCACGGTCGGTTGTCGCTTATCTTCCGGATTTACCGGGGACCTTGTTCAAACAGAGACGCCGGGGATTATTTGAAAATCCCGAATTGCATTTAAATAATATCGCAAGCCCGATCGCGGGGACTAAATAACCTAAATAACTGCACAACGGGACTTTATTCAATCCCGCTTAATGGGGTAAATAACGAAATGCTGGCGAACTGAACAAGCTGATCAATTATTCAGACACCGAAGGGAGACGATAAATATTGATAAACACGCTTTCAACAGTTTTTCCGTTGCAATTAAAAATTTATCAAAGGTGACACGCTCGCATCGCGAGGAAACATAAAAAGAAAATCAATTTGCAATATTTGGACGTTGTGTCACTGAACAAACAATTCATTTGTCTGTGTTTAAGAAGTGTTCGAGTATTGAAATAACATCAGGGGAAATATTTCTGGAAACTACGTTAAATTTTAACATTTACCAATGAGTCAACCGTTTTGAGCATTCGCTTGCAATTTGGTTTAAAATCGTCGACGATCCGAATTGATCTTTTAATGTTATTTCGGGCAACAATTTTCCATCGGAAATATGACCGGACTCGCGTTTCTCTCCATTAAAGTATCACTAGAGTTCTCGCGGGCCATCCTCGAAACGCTTCCCAGCCGCAACCACTTCCGGTTTACAAATCGTTTCGATAAAGTGCTGCAAACAGATCCCGCGGAACTTTCATCAATGCTTTCATTAATCAAGATCGTTTTTACAGCTTCTTCGCTGACCAACAAATAGTTGCTCGGCTTGCCCGGCATTTTCGCTCGGATTTTAGGGCTGCCGGTGAATCATGGCAACCGGAAACACGCTCAATGTAAATTACACGCCGCCTACTGGACCGGCAAATTTACAACGCTGTCGCGCAAACGTATAATCCCGCATCTCCGCCATTATATATTAATTCTGCTGCTTTATCACCGTAATACTCCCAGTGTCGTTTCGTGTCTGTCATATAATTGACACCGCAAAAATTAATACGGATACGTACTTTCAAAATTATTAGCGAATTTTACGGCGTTTACAGGAATTTTCCATTTACGAGAGATTAACGTCATGTTTATATAATTTTATTTCCGGTTGCAGTAACATGAAACGTGCAATTAACACTGGGTTTACGGGACCCGTCAAAATGGCAGGTTCTAATATTTTTAATTTACGATTATTGAGATTGTCAAGATCCATCTACGTGAAATTATTCAATAAACTTATTTCCTTAGGTATATATTATTTTAAAAATGGCTGAAAACTTGGATAGATGCACTCCTCTTGTTTTTATAAAGTATTTTAAAATACTCAGTTTTGATGGTCCGTAAACCTAGTGTTAGTCACGGCCGGTAAAATATTACAGTAAATTTATTTAGGAAGTTTTCAGGTCCAAGTCGAGCCAATCACAGCGCGTCCGGTGTTCAAGGCTTAAACGATGAATATTTCATTAATTTCTGCCAGTCACTTGCAGAAGGGGTTTCGAGAGGTTTACGAGCTACGTGGAACTTCTTCGAACTGTTTTTCGTACGACATTTTCTATCTAGAACGGATTTCTATTTAAGCTCGCCCCTTTTATTTCCGGGAGCGAGGGGCCGCAAAAAAAAAAGAAAATCACGAAAACAGGGGCGGAGATGGAAAAAGAACGAGAAAAGTAGTAGAAGTTCGTGCCGGACTAATTGTCGCGATCGATGTGCCGATAATTAGGTCGTGGGATAGGCGATGAACTGTCGGCGCGAACGAAATGCGAGTAGCGCGTCGGAACTACGGCGATTATGCGAGAATAGCAAAATAGTAAAAATACCAGAACAGTTTAAGAATTCGACTTTATTATTTGTAACTTAGTGAAACTGTTAAGAAGAAGTATTGTGACTGACAATCACGTTTTCTTCAAGTCGTTTCTGAGTTGTTCAGTCGATTGTGAAAATTGACAGGAGTTGACATGTTTATTAACGAATTCGAACAAGTCTTGTTTGCTATTGTTCCATCGAAAGAGTGTAAAATTTGATGAAATATCGCGTTTCACTGTTTTCTGAAGGTTTTTCGCGCGCCGTGGACGCATGAAGTTCCGCAGTCTAGTAATTAATGTCCCGACACATTTGCATCTACACAGTACGTTTTTTGCCTTTTGAGGGGCTACTAACGACACACAGAACAGAATAATTACGTAAAACGCTGCAAAAATGTCTGATACCTTTTAGAATTCCTATTCGAATGTTCCTAAACGGTCGGGAATAATGTGTCTCTGTCACGTGACGGCAATTGTTCTAAATACGAAGGAAGAATACCCTAAAATCACCGTCGTTATGATTCAGAAACTGTGCACACAACTTTACATAACAGCAGATTAACATTTAGCAAACAAAATAATACAAATAATAATATTTCAATATATTACTCAAACTCAGAGGGTACATATCTTTTTATGTAAAAATGGAAGGCTGACAGAAATTACAAAACTGAATTTATTCAGATTCTCGCAATAGTTAGAACAATTTTTAATAATTTCCAACGGAGATCCAATCGCTCGAATATATTTTTTTATTAACCCTTAACTGATATACTGATTTACAACCCCCAGAATATTTCTGTACAGTAACTTTCGATATTGCATTGTCCGATAATTGAAATATCAAGATGCTTTATACCTCGATTATTATTTAAACTATCCAGTTAACTGTGGAATCTAATTTTTGAAAAATCCCTCACGGCGCGCAATGAAAATCAAGCAATGACGAATATACACGTCAAAAGAGCCAAAAAGCCAAAGCCCTTGTAAAACTAAATGAGCGAGAGAGAATTACTTTTTTATTCGATAACAGTAGATCGCAATAGAGTTTCGTATCGACGAGTATACTCGTCAGTTACAGTTAACCGGCTATATACGGCGTCTCAGAAACTTTATGCAGCATTTTAGAGATATCCTGGTAGGATATTTCGTGGAGCGAGTGCAACCGCTCGGGGATTAAATCTGAATTAATGGTGGAACGACATAGTTGGAAAATTGTTGTTAACCAAAGGGTGGATTGGTTAAATGGGACTGTGGTTCGAGTAAAAAACCACCCCTCCGGTCAGCAGCCTCTATAGGTGCGGCCGCGCACGGCAGACTGTGGGTCGTCGGTTGCAGGCAGCGGGACGCCGTTCGAGTTCAACGTATACGTACGCCCCCGCACACGCAACAGAGGGTGAGTGTATCAAGTGCGCTGGCTGCACAGGGTGAACGGCCGGAGGTGACCGCATCCCGCACCCTCCAACCTGCATCGCTTCTGAGAGTCTCCTTCGGAAACTGGGGCTCGGTTCCACTATGCCAGGCCGCCGCTCTTCGATCCTTCCCACCACCACCGCCGGGGATGACCTCACCTAGACGGTTCCTGACATCCACCACCGGACCGTTAACGGCCACTGTTTATCAACAATGCTCCCCTAAATCCTCCGAACCCCGTTATTTTACTCGAACTAATTTTTCTGCGATTTGCATATCTATTGACAGCAGAGGCTTTCAACACCTGGTTCACAAATCGTGACATTTTTACGTTACGATTATTGAGATTGTAAAGATGCATCCGTGGAGAATTATCAACCCTTCGCACTCGAGGCCATTTCAACACGAAACATTTATCTCAAGCTAGAATATTTCCCTTCTATATATACAGGGTGGTTGGTAACTGGTGGTACAAGCGGAATTACTAAAACTATTACGAAAACTATTAACTTACTATCCGTTGCGAGCAATTGAAAGAGAAGATTACTGTAGCCTTTCATACTTTTAAACGATCGAATACGTAACTATTCTCTCGAACAGTAGAATATCTCTATCTAGAATATATCTATTTTTTATTATATGATCTTTTATACGATTTGGGTGAATTTTTGTTTCAAGAACAGAACCGTTTCTGTTCGCAATGCTGTCGAACGACAAATTGTTAAAAGTATACAGCCTGCAGATATTTCAGTCTCGGCGATAGCAAGACGTTTGTCGAAGCACGTAATTTCATTTCAAAACGTTCGTTGATGAACAGTAAGCACCCCGCTGTTATTCTTCAATCTTATTTACCGCAATACTCCATCCCGCGATGAGTTTCCTTTCAAAACACCCTCCTGCGGATGATTCATTTCGAAATCCGCATTGTCACCCCTCGCGAAACGAATTACGAGATTCTCTGAATTCGGTTCTCCCATTATAGAAAACCGATTGTAATTACAATTCCCACATTTAACAATTGATTGTTTGCATACGTTCTCGACGAGACGAATTCGGTCGCGTCGACATTAGTAACGCAAATAATCGGAGAACAGTGAAACGCAGAGAACGCTCTCTGATTGAATAATTAGCAATCGCTGCGATGGAAATTGGCTTACCGTAGCTAATAGCAAAACGTTCGTAAATAAATTCAGGAGAAATGATTGAAATATCATTTTTCTTTGTTAGGAGATTTAGAGAATGAATAACGAAACACGTTAGAGCTGTATAAAAATCCGTGGTTACTATATCCAAAAGCAACTCAATACTAATTCGAAGTAATATAAAAGCGGGAATAGGGATAGTAAAAAAAACATAACGTACATGAAATATACATCGAGTATTCACGGTAGCGACAAAGGGGGTGTGAATCGACACGAACAAAAAGTCATAAGCGTAGAATGGAAAATTGTTTCTCGGATGAGGCTTCGCTCGAAAATTCGTCGAGCCTCGGTGTACGGCCGAAGTAGAAACGGTCTGCCATGAACAGACACACCGGCCGTTTTTAACACTGAACGTACCCGAACACTGAAACTGACTACTATACACCGCCTTGCAAACAAACAATGAATTTCATGCATTTATAGCGAAACTGCAATTTTAAACAGTAGCCAAATTATATTACTTTCAACCCGCTAAAATCGTACAAAGAAATAAATTCTGTTTCTTATCTGAATCTCAATAGAAACGAGAAGAATTCACGAATTCACGTGAATTCATTTGGATATATTCTTATTATTTTCTTTTTCGTGTCTACTTTTTCTGTATGTATTTAATAAACAACGATACCCGTGTGCGAGAACGTAGTTACTCGTCGACGATGCTTCTACAGAACTTGCCATAAATATCGCACACGCCGTTGAACAGTTTTCCAATTTCGCCGATACCGTCTCTCGAAGTCTTGATACTACATCAATTCGCGTGCGTCGCGTCGACATTGACATTTCGCTTGTTAAATCTTGCGAGCGTAAGCGTTCGAATATTCCCGCGATCCTGCGGTGCGCAGCGCTTCGCTGGCCGATCATTGCGCGCACGATGCGCGTCGCACGGAATCCGGAGCGGGACACATTATTTTTCAATCGTCCCCGCAATTAAAGGAAAAGGTTTTCGCGCGGGGCCGGTCGGCTCGTCAGCTGGAATCCCGTGATAAATCATCGACCCTGACACATATCGCGGCGACATGACGGGAATATGTGTCAGCGCACATGAACGGGCACGGTCATGGATGCATTCGAATGGGCTCGCAATACAGGAGCGCGCCCGCGCGCTCGCATACACACACACACACACACACACCGCCAATCCGATCGCCTGTACCGGTTGAATGTGTCTATTCAGTCCGCCTTTGTCACGGCATCGCTAACCGTCACATGCTTTGTGCACACTTAATTACACGTTATTGCGCTTCGGAGGGCGCCGCCTAAGTTTTCCCTCTTGCATCTGCCGGGACCGATAGATGCCACCGCGTTCACACGTGCCCGAACTCCCAGCCTGACCCAGGCACAGGTGCTGCGGAACGCGCGCATGTTTTCTGGAACACACGCTGCATATTTTTATTCTGTTCATTGCTCTGAGGGCTGGGATTCTTTTAACGCTTCAAGGCACAGGATTTCGGATGAAAGATAGAAACCATGTTTCGCAGGAATTTTATCGGGTTTTACGTGAAACGAAATTGGTATATTTTTATTAGTACAGGTGTAACATTATGGGAAAACATAACGAAATAGTAATAGTCGATTAAATTTGTTGTTATTCGGCGCGGCTCAAATAGTTCCATGCAATAGATCTATGCACATGCAGCTTTTGCAAGATTTCCAGGTGGGATTAGAAATGTCACACGATGACGTAAAATACATCAAAAAAGGTGGGACACTTTCAATCCCACCGTGTCCCAAAGAGTTAAATGATAGTACACTGATCTAAGTACAAGTTTACAGAAAAACTGACTTTCCATTAACACTAGGACTACCGAATTAATGATACACTGATCTAAGTACAAGTTTACTGAAAAACTGACTTCCATTAACACTAGAACTACCGAATTAATGGTACACTGATCTAAGTACAAGTTTACAGAGAAACTGACTTTCCATTAACACTACCACTACCAAACTAATGGTACACTGATCTAAGTACAAGTTTACAGAAAAACTGACTTTCCATTAACACTAGAACTACCAGTCACAATGACTGGTTCCTAATATTTTCTTTCACAATCACTGAAATTATAAAAACGTTTTCATCAGAATTTTTTGAATGAACTTTTTCATTGAAGTACATGTTGGAATACAAATGGTATTAGGTTCGGACGGATGTAGTCTTGTCGTGATTACAAAGCAACATTCATCAGTTGTATCTATTACTACATAGTTCCAGCGTTAATGATCAAAATAGAAAAGAAATAAAACGATCGAATATTTTCGATCGCCAGGCGTCTGGCGAAAGGAGACGTGTCGCCAAGATGGTTTTGCGTCAACGATCTCGCGGGAACGGGTCCGCATTGTCCCGTTAATAACGCGTTTTCAATAATTTTTGGCGACGCGAATTCGCCCGCGTACAATTGTGCACACAACTCGGCCGCGTCCCACCTGAAGAAACACGTACCGCGCAAACATTTCGAATCGGGGCCAAAACGTGGTCGAAACCTCGCAGCTTATTAAAAAATTCTTGGTTCTGCTTGAAAATCGGTATTAGGCCATTTCTGGGATCACTGTGCGCCGCGATAGAAAACCGGCCGGCCGGCGAAACGAAAAGAGAGAAAAGTCTGTCGTCGAATGGGAAAACTTCGTCGCCGGAAAGCACGTTTAAATCGATTCGAATCGAAAGTATGCGCCGAAGTTTCGGCGGCATATTCGCCAGGAAGCGAGCGTAACGACGTCGCTCTTGACCGTACACTCTCCGGCGAAGTCTCCGCGCGCGTTCTCTTACCCCCCGGTGGGGCCGGTAAACGAGAAAACTTGCAGCTCGATTAATTCGGGAATTACGACAACGATGAACTCGCTTCCGTCGTAATAACTTCCATTATTCCCTAAGCGGCCCGTAGTTGCTCTTATATGTCCCTATCTGTCGCGCGTTATTCTCGCGAGGCAATTGGAAGCGACGACAACTTGCTCGTTGAAAATTGCAAACCGGGCCTCGCGATCATCACTCGTTCCGAAAGAAATTCCGAACGGATTCGTTCAAGAAAATGTTCCCGGACATTATTATGCGGAGAAATGTTAAATCGCGTTCCCGCGGAACAGATGTTTCAGTGTCTGCATGGAAGACGTTCCTATTCAGACAATTTTCAATAGGTGTACAGCAGTCATTAAAAACGATTCCATGAGAGAGGTATTCCAGTGTCCATTTAACGTCACAGGAGCATTTATTGTAAGAGATGCTTCGAGAGAACTATTCACCGGATTCATTTAACATTTCAGAAAATCCACTGAAAAAGATTCTGCGATAGAAGCAACGTATTCAAAATGTCCATGATTCTTTAACATTGTTATAGCGCTGTTCATCGAAGAGTATCATCACGTTCAATACTTGCTACGAACGGTGGCAGTGAATGTGCAAAAATATTTACGTTCCTTTTCGGCGCAGCTGCGTGCACATGTTAGGCGTACAAATTAATTCCTGTGGCTCGGAATGAATTTATCAAACATTTTACCGGCTATATCAGAGCCTGTAAGCCGTGGAAAAAGGATCTACAATTTAATTTGTACGGCCAACAATGTAGTTAAAAGACAATAAAAATGATAAACCTTTGCTTCGAAGTGAATCGAAGCAAATCGACGAGACGAGCCGATAATTGTTTTCTGTCAGTTTTGTACACGTTGCGGAAAAATGAGATAAAATGATATAAGTAAATTGATCATCGTGCGCAAACTACTCTCGATCGCTATATGGACTCGCGGCGGAACGCCGGCGCAATATCTTCAGCAGAGCAGCGCGTCGGTAAAAACTGGAAGAGGGGATTCCTGTTGATATAACCTTGACACGAGTCGCGCCAAAAATCAAGCGCGCCGCGGATCGTTAAAAGCGGCGGCTCGGGGCTCTGCGAGCGGGACTCGAAATGAAATTCAGCGGCGCGATCAAAGTTTCTTTTTTTCTCTCTCTCTCTCTCTCTCGGACAGGCAGGTGCGCGCCGCGGTGCGCAATCGATAGGCCGGCTCGTCAATTAATTAATCGGCTTTACTTCGTTCCGAGTTGGCGGGTCCGCGTTGTCCGGCGCGGTGCGCTGTGGTCCCAAATCAGAATCGAACGGAATCGATACAGTAATCTCTCCAGTAATTAACATTAATCGTGCCAAAAGCTAGCAGAAGTAAGCTGTACACGTTGTCTCGAAAAAGAGGATCAACATTGAACGTATTTAAATTCGTGATTCTCAAAATTATTGTAAATTCAAACGCCCTCGTGAAGGTTGAACAATTTTTTACTAAAATTAACGTACGCTTGAAGATTCGAGCTTACCGTTCGCGACAAGCTCTCGTAATTTGCTGCACGATTTTTTCTCCTGGTGATAATGATTTTTAAACGCACACATCCAGCGTGCCGTTCGATTTTCGCTTTATCGGAAAATGGTAAAAATGTAAACGTCTCTGCGGGGCTGAACAATTATTTCTATAATTGTGTCGGTGCTAGGTATTCCAAGATTCGAGTCTCCCCTTTTTTAACGAGCCCTTGGAATTCTCTGTACGACTTTCGATGCGCATTTCATCGAAACTTTCGGTGTCCGGCGGGTTTCGCGTTGATCGGTTGTCGGCTCGGCGACAGAAAAATCGCGGAGGATGCAGGGCTGGGTGCAGCTGCACGTATGGATGACCGCCTCGTAGAATTTCAAGAGTTCCGCGCGCATCGGTAACCTGACCCAAACCCCGAGATCCATATAACCTGTGTTTGTGTCAAGGCGAAAGGGGCCAACACTCTCGACTGACCTACATCGGCCGATCACACTCCTGCCCCCAGGCTGCGACCCCGTTTGCGACCCGGCTTCCCACCTGCACTCTTTAGCGAGCCTCCTCTCCTCTCCTCTCCTCTCCTCTCCTCGCCTTCTCTCTCTCGCTCTGAATCCCGATGCAACCGGGATTTCTTCCGTGCATCCAGATGAAGATCAGAAAATCTGCCGCCGCCTGTTGCTTGATCCCCGAACGCTTAGGTCGCGAGGCTTTGATCCGAGTAATTGTCGGAAAACGAGCACGTTTGTTAATCCACCCCCGCTGTCTCTGCACAAAGGGCTGCCGCCCATTGCGCACGCGTCCCCCCCCCCCCTAACCCGTAGGGATTCTTTTGCGGAGGCTATCTCGCTTGTTTTCCACTAGAGAGAGAGAAAGAGAGAGAGAGTTGAACAATCGGTCTTATCGGTGGAACATATTTGTCCCGGTAATTACGAAAGTGGTGCAAACTCCGAACAAGTACATCTTTCTGCTTATTACGATTTTACTAATAATCATGCAGCGAACAGAGAAATATATTCTGTATCGCGAATTGTGTATTATATTTTTAGTTTCCCTTACAAGCTCTCCCTGTATACCCCAAACAAAAAATATGCCCTGCTTCTGAAAACAACGCGAGATCATTCCGATTTTCCCTAATGCATTAAATGTAAGATATCATATTTCTCGTTTAAATTTCTGATGAAGAAAATTTGTTTGGATGAAGGGGAGTCTATTTAGCGATTGGCGTGTCGGTTGGAAGATAATAGTTATGATTCTCTTCTAAAATAGTGTCCGTTGAATCGACGAAGTTAGGAGCCCGGTAAACCATGTCGGAAGTGAATTCCCGTCACGTCTGTAAATACTAACAATGTTTGAGTCCCGCTGGACCTCGTAAAAATAACTTCTAAGAGATTACATGGCCCACCCAGCGTACACCCTCGGGTGAATTATGTTGTAGACGGTGTTTGCTCGGCGGCCACGTAAAGCCACAATGTCTGCTTATAGTTGAAGTCCTAGCTAAGAACTCGATGGGAGCGGTGGTATAGTACTTTTATATAGCCAGCTCTTGTCAGCTTCTTTCCCACCAGCGATCCTTTATAAATTCATTGTCGGATCGTCGTTTCGTGCTTTACACCGTTTCGAAGAGAACGTTCTCCCCCTATTGTGTCGATGATGTTTCCGCACGGTTATATCAGTCGAGAGAATCTACGTGAACGGTGGAAGCCTTGTAACGTCGAGCCATACAATTTCTATTAGCCTTTCACCTTCATTTTATTGATCTCGAAGTGGTAGTATTTAATTCTAGCCTCCGAACAAGATTGATACCTTCTCTTTGAAAAATAAAAGAATTCGATACATTTTAATCGTCTTACGCGCGTAAATCTTCTTTCGGAAAATACTTAATTAACCGGGGTTATGCTCCCGGCGGTATTAAGCGTTTATATCGAGTATCGAGGATTTTATCCTTTTTCGATACTCGCAGTTGTCAACCGTCCGCAAATATAATCCCCCGAAGCTTCGCCCTGCTATAGCCGTGTTCATCGCAGCCACTTAAAACTAAGCTTCAAAAATTATTTTTCGAACATATCATTCGACAAAATTCACCCCTCTGTGTCTCTGGCTTTAATCTCACTATTTTTATTCACTCGATCGTGATACAGGGAACATTCTCGACACGAACACACACGGACATTTATCGTGCTTATCGCTTACAGATAGCGAGCACAAAGTCAAACGTCCTGGAGTTAACGATACACTCGAAACTACTTCTCCCAAGAACACCAGCTGTCCTTGACCTAGCGAGTAATCACAAGTTTACCGGTGGTCATAATTATTTCTCGCGGAAATGCATTTCAACTGCCGCGTAGGTCTGCCGGATTCGAAAACAGGATTTCAGGAAAACAGTGCAGACAGTAATGCCGCAACAGATAAGAAATATGAAACTCCATCGACATTTTCCATTGAACCGAGCAAGAGTAAAGAGAAACAGAACTGAAAATATTATAGGGATCGTTCTCTTTCGAAGGCATCGTTTCAAGATGATTTTTGGCATAGAAGATTCTATTCGCTTGTAGAAAATAAAAATTGTTCCAGTCCTAGTAATTTATTTCCCTCGTCGGTGATTTCATTAAGACTCGTAAGAAATCTCCTTAACCCCTTGCACTACTTTCACGAGTCTGGCTCGTGGTGAAGATTCTGAACAGAGTCTAATAAATATGTATGTTATTAGTTTCCTTTGAACTGAAATACAATTCTATTTTGGCATTCTTAATGTACAACTATTGACGACATATAGGCATACAATAGACACAAATTTTCTCCTTTCCTTAGGAAATTACGAATTACAAAAAAGTTCTGATCACTGAAAACGTAAAATACATCGTAGTGCAAGGGGTTAAGCTCTCTTCTAATCTTCACACTGTTCCTTTCCTTAGGAAATTACGAATTACAAAAAAGTTCTGATCACTGAAAACGTAAAATACATCGTAGTGCAAGGGGTTAAGCTCTCTTCTAATCTTCACACTGTTCAAAAATGCATAAAATCTGGTACGCATTGTTACAATCTGAGAAAGAAAAGAATCAATCCTCTCTAGCTTTCTAAGAAATTGCGAACAGATATTTCTCAGTTTACAAAATACTTGTTAAAGTTGATTATTCGTCGTTTCGTTTCGGGGTGGAGTTGCGAGAGCGAGGAGACCGCTCAAGGGAAGCAAAAAATTGCCCGTATAAGAGGTTAAGCCGGTTGTAGGAAAACTTCGCTCGGGATCGATTCGCCGGTACGTAAACATTTGGCCGAAGCGAGCTTCCCGATCGGACCACAATTGATCCGCTGAACTGGAGCAAGAGGATCGGCAATCAAGGTAACCAAACTACAGGGGCTGGCCGGCGGTTGTGCACGCGCGTGTGTGCGCGCGTGACGGTGTCCTTAGCGCGGGGTCCGATAAGGAATTATTCGAGAGGCGTCATTTACAAAGGGGTTACGTTGCGTGTACGATGAAATTGCGGGCCGTTCCGTGGACAGGCACGGGCGTCGTTCGTCGACGCGGCGGCGGCGGCGGCGTGGCCCGACATCCGTCGACACGGGAGTGTTTGGAACTGTTTCTACAGGTGTATTAACTGGGTCAGCGTTCCAGTTGTCAGGGGTGGCGTGGGGTCGCGGGGGATGGTGGTCACCGGGGCGAGTTCACCTGAGAGCCGAGCGTGTGTGTCGGTCGGCAAGCCGGCCACCGCGCATATAACGTTTTTCGATCGAGCGAACATCTTCCTGAAAAGATATCCATTTTCTATCGGCCGTCGATGTACCCGACGACCTATAAAACCCGGCGGCGAAATTTTTCGGAGGCCGTCGCCTTAAACCTTTGCCTTACTACTTAATTCCAAGGTTTTCGAACGCACGGACCGTATTTCCGACGATGTGAATACGCATCGATGGAAAACTAAGTGGCTCGGGTGGCTGCAAATCAGACGCTACCGATCAAATTGTTATTAACAGACGGAAAAATTGCACGAACCTGGCTGCTGCCTTCGTTGATTTAGACTGTGCAGTGACACCGATTTCTGCGGAATCCTGTCACTTCTTCTTATTTATTGAATAAGCTTATATTATATAGCAATAAACTTATTTATTGAATTATTGGAACAGGTGTTGAAACGAATTTTTACGTTGATATGTTCATTGTACCAAATTTCATTATCGAGAAGCGTATTCGTTTATCTAGCCTTTAACACGTCGACTACCATGTCACCCATACGTGGGTGACGTAATTATTTGTCCAGGTTTTAAAATGAATTTTTACGTTGATATATTCGTTGTACTGAACTTGATTAGGATCTGTAAAATTCGAGAAAGTTGAAGGACTGCTCAGTATAGTACATTTAATATTTTTCAATGTTTATTTCATTAAACAGCTCACCTTGATTTTATGGAATTCTTGAGGTTATTAGTTCGGCAGTCAAAGTGTTAATATTATTACTAACAACATGAAAATCTTCTCTCACGCGACAATACCGAACGAAATTGTTGAAGTTGCTGTTGAAGGATGAATTGAATTATAGAAAAGAATTATAGAAAAATCGCAGACGGTGACGTTACTGTTACAAACTTAGAAGGAGAAACTAAATTTCGTTATTAGTCAGGCAACGAGCGGCGACAAGGGTGGCGAATCTCTTCGCCATCCTCGGGAAACTTTTCCTTCGTTTTCCTCCGACCGGATTAATTCATCGGCGATTATGGCGCGGGTTGGGGGCGGAGGGAGGGGATGGAACAGACAGCTATCTCGCGAGGGTTGCCGGGACCGGGGAACGGGGACTAGGACTGCATTAAAATCCTGGAACCGAGAGAGAGAGAGAGAGAGAGCGAGAGCCAGCACTCGGCATGTAATTAAAACAGCGACGGCCGGGTATTTCGAATCTCCATTAAAGCGGATTAATTAAATTATCCCCCCCGGCGATCCTTGAAAATTATGACACATTATTCCCGGACAGATGACGTTTCCGAGTGTAACCGATTTTCCCTGCTGGTCGCCCCCGGGAACTTAAAAGATTCCTCTAAGAGTCTTAAAGCTTGCAAGCCGAGAGGGTGAACGGGGGAGTGGCGGTGGTGGTGGTGGCGGTGCTGGGGGGGGTGGTGGTGGTGGAAGAAGGTGCGGAGGGGAGGGGGCGTGGGCAGGTAACTTTATGTACGAAGTAAAACTGGCAGACAGAGACATGGCCCAGTTCGGACTTGGCCCGTCCAAGGTCGTGCCTCGCGAAAAGATAATTACGTATTTAGGTCAGACAGACGGGTATCTGCACGGTTCGGCCATGATACAGATAGTAGGCAGAGGCGGCTACGTGCATGTACCATTCGCCTATTAATTCTGATACTGAATATTTTCCGCCGGTCTCCTTCCAGGTCGTGCACTTCGGCCGCGATTGAAGCCGCGATTTATTAGCGAAATCACGCGAGTCGTTAGGTCGATGGAACGCCGCGGAAAGGCGTCCCCCCTCCCGCATGAGTTATGAGAGCTGCGGAATCAGCTGGGAGTGATATCGTCGGTTCGACCGCCGGCTACCGAGCGCTATTATAATTTAAACTGCGTTATTAATTCGCGCACGCCCCTAAAAAATTAGCGCGCGATGGATCACCTCGCGGTTCCCAACCGGTGCCCTTTCATGCCTGGACTAATTGCGGTTTGTCCGTATTTTACAGAAATAGGGTAGAACCTCAATTATTCTAATCTGAAGCGATCCATTTGTGTACAACGAAATTTGTTGCACAACCAAGATGATTGGACGAAATTTATTAGACGAAATGTACAGTTATTGTACCAATTTGTTAAGTTTCCAGAGAAATTGATCAGACAATGTAGGGGTTGCAAAGTTTTAATCAGTCGAAAGGAAAATTTCATTTCCGAGAGAGGAATGGTTTTTCTTTTTGGCTGCGCAAGCCTGTAAATTTTGCGACAACGAAAGCGATTTAACCGTGTTTCTGATGACCTTTGTTTGAAAAATCATGTGGCTCCGCTCTTTGCAATTCGCGCGCGATAAGGAAAGTTGATAATCGGGTACCGAATTGTCTAGAAAATGTCAAGGATAATGTTACTTCGACGCGAAACTAACGACATGGAAATTAGCTACCATATGCCATCGGCCATACGAAACGCATTTGTTTGGTTCGTGTGCTCCGCGCTGCAAATTACAAGCCCGACCCCAGTTAGGTTTCCTGCGCGACTCGCAGGGGGACGTCGCATACATTGATTCTTCGTTTGCTCGGAATTCATGCTCATCCCGTGTGATATTCGTACGTGCTTTGAATGTTTGCCACTATGAAATCACAGACGCGATTAACGACTATTAATTAGGCTGCAGATTTCACGGGTTCCTGACAAAAATCAGTAGGCGGGAGCGGTACCAGTTGAAACGTCGGTAAAAACGTTGTAAAATTTTGCTCACGACAAAACTGGCCTAGATTTCAAGATTGAAGCTCGCCCTTTAAACCGACACTTTAAAAATTGATACACGAGCTTTTTTTATCCTTGTATTGAGCTTCGAACGAAAGGCGTACCGCCAACATCACAATAATACGAAAGCTTTGCGTGCCCAAGCTTGTCCCTCATTTCTGTCTTATAAAGCAGCAAACAGAAGAAAAAAAAGAATCGTAAGTCAAGTTTTCAGGCCTCGCTGTGAAGAGGAAGCTTCACGCTTCAAGTCTGGCTAGATTTCATCATGGTACGAGATTTTTTGCCGTTTCCACAGACGTTCCAATTTGCAGAATTCTCGAGGAAAGGCAGATGTTCGATATCCCACTTAAAAGATCCAAACAAATGAATAATAAAAGTGATTTTAAATCAATTTATACAATTTAAAAATCGACAATTCTTCAATATTTCAGAGCCGCATCAATCTGTCGAACTCACCAGTCCACGCTTAATTATCCCCCGAATTTTCTTCAAGGAATAATGATATTAATTAAACCGGGTGCGCCGCCACGCGCGGTTAATCTCCCATTAGGGAGCTCGCGGGGCAAATTGAGACGCAGATTAACGACCCTAATTTTCAGGAGGAAAACGACAGAAGGGGGTGAGAAAAGTATCATTGGGGGCGGCAGTTGCGACAGTTCCGCCTTCGCGGCCGAGCCGGGCTCGCAGAACCGCAATGTAATTTCCCGTCGAAGCCTGCCGTTCGTCTTCGTGGTTGCGTTCAAGGTCGGCGGGTGTTGTTGTAGTTTCGTTTGCTCGGCTGGAGCTGGAGGTCGCTGGGCTTTCCCCGGGAAAATCCACGGGAACCGTGTCGCTCGCGCTTTCGCTGGCGCACAGTGGTCCCGATCGACGAATTAGGAGGAAAACATACTGAAATCATTTTTTTCGTTGAGCACAATACCATTGTTTATATATTCTTTTCATTCTAAATTGAATGAGACCATAACGAGGTCGAGGCGATTAATAGTTTTCATAACTTACCGGGACGGATGATTATTTTTCAATTTAGTATTCCATCTGATGATAATTCAGTATTCTACTCGCCCTAGGTTGTGCATTTGAAAAATTTTGATCCCCTGTACCTTCTAGCTCATTCTCTAAATAATCAACGAGCATACGACGATTCTCGGTCATAGTTGATTGCATAAAGCCTAATTCATTCAGATGAATGACCATGTCCCGCCGAGTTATAGCGCGCACTCTGTGTACAAGAAAAATTATTTCTCACAAAATGGCAACTAAAGGCGAGAAACTATTGAAATTGTATCGAGTCCATGAGTGTTACTCTTGCTTAAAAATAGTTTGAATTAGTAACATTTAGTAACTTGGGTTCTACACTCCACAAAACTTGGAATGGCTTACAAAAGAAACGAGGACCATGTACATCAAGATCGGAAGCATTGTTTCCCGAAATAGAAACAATAATATCAGTCGCTAAATTGAATTAAATTTGTAGTTTTATATTTACCTTCAACTGTGGAATTCGTATTATTATCAATATAAAAGTATTTATAATGCCAGGTGATCCGAACACACGTTTCCACATCCACTATTTCGCGGTCATTTGTTTTACTATGCGTCTCCGCGGGATGTATCAAAAATTCACTGATACGTGTTTTTCTTCGGCTTCAATTTCGACCATTTTTCCTCCTAATTCATCGATCAGGACCACTGCGCGGCGTGTTCAAGTGGGCAAACCATCTGCGATTCGAGTGGGCAAACCCGTCGGCGATGTTCGCAGCGGGTCAAGTGTCCGATTGGTCTACGGATCCACATCGCACCCCCGAGCATCGGGGGCGACTCCATTGTTCCGGAATTCAACCCGATGCTCGCGCGCCGGCCTCTGTTGGTCAAGGACGCGTATAAATCCGTTCGGGCTGGCACAACCGGAGCTCTGCCAATAAACCAAATTTTCGGACTCATTGAAGACAGATGCATCGGTTCCGCGTTTCCACCTTCCGGGCCGAACCGCCGCGAATCTCGATTTAAAACGGATCCTCTGGTTCTATCGTCCCTTGAACAGTAGCCGACCTTGCCGCGTCCCCTGCGCAGAAATGCGAGCGGGCAATCAATTAAGAAGGTTGCATACGTCCGCTCTAACCGTGTTCCGACGAGAAGCAGAGTAATTAAACCCTTACACCACGATTTGTAAGGAATTCGAGCGACCGCAGCAGGGTACCATGAACCGGCCAAGGGCGCAGTTTATGATCACGGACGCGACTTTAGGGTTGTACACGAAGCCGGCGTTGAATGATCCCGTTGCATTCTCTCGATGTGTACTAACATTGAGTACCTTGTATAGGGAGTAGGGTGCTACGCTGTTGGCTATGCACACTTTATTCCTTTATGTTACAAGTAGCAACAAGAATATTTTTGAGATTTAGCGGGACTTTCTGTTTTATGCTGATTTATCGGAGACTTCATATTTTAGCTAAAGATCTCAATAGCCGTTAAGACATCTGTGGACCAAACACGGATCGTTAAGGGTCCCAGGTAGCCGAAGAGGATTCGGGGCGAGGGTAGCTTAACATTAATTAAGTCGCCTCTTCGAGGGCATAAATTAGTAGTAAGATACTTGTGATTGGTTTTTGGAAAGTAACCCCCTAAATTGCGAAAACCCTGAAAAGCGTAGAGCGGAGAAGAAATAAAAGTTGTCGTGGCGCGCACGAGGGTAACATCCAACCCTCTAGTCCTTCTTTGTGAAATAAATATACTTGTGGAATCCTGATCTAACCTCTTCGTCATCCTTATAGACTAATATAGCGATCACCTTGATCGGAAGTTAATAAAACCGTGTAAATTCGAGTAGCCCGTCGAAAGCGTAACAACAGCACCCACGAAACCGTTAAAAAATAAATAAATCGGTAGTTCAATGGCCGACAAAATGAGATTCCACCCTGAACAGCTAGTTCACGAACGACCTGTCGTTACCGTCGAACAAGAACGACGGATTTCCTCGTCCCGGCTCGTCAATAAATAATAGCCTGTCTGTTTTAAAGCATGGGAATTAGCGCGCAGCAGTTGGCTGTCAACTCGCCGCGAGACGTTCTCGGTATCGAAAGAAAAACCGGAGTGGCCGCGTGCCTCCTCTACCTGTTGCGTCGCTGAAAAGTGTGAAGAACGCAGCCCGATACGCTCTCCGAACGCATTATTGAAAATTTATGAACGCGTTCGTGCCTCTCCGGCCTAGGCTCGTCCAACTTTCGCGAATTATCACACGAACTTTTTCGCGGTACGCTCGTACGACTCGCGGCTGGTCGCGCGCGCGCGGCCATTCAACGAGGATATTTCAAGCGGAATGACTCGGCCAGACAAGAACCGCTAAGTGGCTGTAATTTTCCTCGAGGGAACTGCGCCGACTTAGTTTGTTACGAACATTTCCCTGCTGATTAGCCAGCTGTCCGATGACTCGCGAACTTCTTCGGCGTACGTGTGACGAACCTGCGATCGATCGGCGTTGAAAACTTCTCGCACGCGTGTTCGAGAACGGTCGAATACCAGAGAGGAGCGAAGGAAAGAAGGATTTGACGAAGAAGCGAGAGGAGGATTTTTCAAATTGAAAACCAGAGAACACCTTCTTCCCAACCGTTTGATTAGGACAGGATTGTCTCGTCCATAATCGGCCGCTTCGAAGTAATCCGCTAAAGGCGAACGGCTCACCTTCAACCGGTCTACTTCGACGGCCGGTGTTCGCCATTACGTGGAGTTATCGTTGCATAACTGGGCTCGCGATCAGGTTACACCCGGCCGACGACCCGGGGAGCCACCCCCGTTCGCTGGAATCCCCTTTGAAACCGTGGCCCTGTTATCAGTCGCGTGTTTCTGTCCCGTGCCGAGCGAGGAGGGGCCAGGCCTCCCCCGCTGATATCCTAAGATCGATGGCATTTCCGTTTTGTGCATCCCTCGGGACCACATAGTTCTTTCTCGACCACCGCCAGCCGTCGACGCTGCTCCGCCGCCCCTCCTCTCCACCACCCCACCCCCCGCCAGCGTATTCGAAGGCACGGACTGCCTCGAAGAGGGTAGAGGCCAGTGGGACACACACCACACCTGTACAGCACCGGTATTCGGGTCATGCATCTCGGCCACTTAGACTAGGTCACTACCTCCCTCGTTCATCCCCCCCGACTCATCCCACCTCTCTCTCTCTCTCTAGCTCGCTCTTGCGCCGCGCTTTCTCCTTCTCTTGTCCTCCCTCACCCCCTCGACCTCCGTTTCCCTCCCCTTTTCCAACCTACCCTTTCTTCTTTTCTTTGTGCCTCTGCCAATGCACGAAGAAAGGAACGATCGTGGAGACACGCGATTGTCATTGATTCTCTGGTTCCGTCTTAAGCCGGGTCTGCACTTCAGAGGCCGGGCTGAGTGATTGCGGAGGAACGGGCGCGCCACAGCCTGCCGGGTAATTCAGCTCCGATTTGCTATAGTCGGTGCTCTCCGAGAAAAGGAGTAATCAGTTCGGGGGCGACTTAACCTTTCTTAATCTTTCATAACCGTGCTGTAACCTTTCGGCGGCGACGATAGGTCGTCCGTTTGCCTCTGTACGGTTCGACGTTACATGATTTTACAGACGTTACAACGGTGCCTTGACGAGTTCGAACGTTTTGATAGTTCCCTTGGATATCCTCCAAAGTCAAGAAACGAACAGGATGAACACAAATATTCTTAAATTTTTAAATATTCTTCAGTGAGACATTCTATTTCGACTGCAGAATTAAATTTCGAGGGAAGAGGTTAACGTTGGTCGCCCGAGAGGGTTGGTTTTTAAATTAGAAGAAAAGATCTTGGAGATTGTGTCAACGTATACATTCGAACCGAACTATAGTCGACTCGAAGTTCGAACTTCGAATTAACTTCTCCCTTTTTGGAATAATAATTCGATTAATTTGTTTCTCTTTCGTCTCGGCTCGCGTCTCGCTTGTCAAACAACAAATCTTCGTTCAAACCTCGCAAATTGAGAAGCGGATATTTTTGTTCAAATTTGTGTTCAGTTTTAGAATCACAGATTTAGAACCGTCTGAGCCTGGAAGGTCTACAGCAACTAATTTCTAGAGGGTAATAATTTTGAGACGGTAGACAGATTGAGAGACTTTCGAAACATCGATCATTGAGCTTGTTAAAATCGTTGAAGGAGGAAATTTCTACTTGGCTGATGTTTATTGGTATTTATGCGAACAACTTTTATTTCACATAACAATCCAGTTATTGCGATTCGACGATTTTGTGGAGGACTGTGTGAGAGAGAGAGAGAGACAGCGACAGAGGGTGGAAGTTTTCACGGGAGCGCGGCTCACGCTTCCGGTGCATCGACGCACCTGGATGCACGCCGGGCTGCATGCGCCCCTCTGGGTTGCATGGCGGAGCCGCGGGACCTTGAAGGTACTCGAAACCGGGGCAGTGTCCCAAAGAGAGATCCACGCAGTCGCAGAGCGTCGACCGTCTATACAGCGAGGTAAAGCCAGGTTGCCCTAGATAGGGGCTGCTCCGCCGCTAAACACGGCGTTCACACTCGACGAATCTAGAACAGAAGCCGACTGGTTCAATTCCCCCAAGAGGTTTCGCCCGTCACACCAACCACGTTTTATAGAAATCTTTATTAAAGATGACTAACACTTATTGTGCCGATACCCAGCACACTCGCCCCGCACAATAGTCAGACCGGGCCGCGCCGCCCCGCGCGAGCTTTTTTATTCCAGTCAAGGTCGAAGAATGCTATTTTATTTAGCCCGCTGCTGGATTCCCCTTGAAACCCGTACCAACCAGCGGCACACCAGAAATTTTATTCGAAAATAAGAAATAACTATTGTGATTCTGGGCCAACGCTTTCAGGACCACTGCGGACACATTGACGACCTACAAACAATAATAATTCAAGTTTCAATTCATATGCACGTGTTGATTTGAGACATATATGACTATCTCTATTAAATGTATGAAATTTATGTTATTTTCTTTCAAATAAAACAGACAGAACTTTCCGGTAGACCTAATAATTCTACAAGTTGCAAGCTCGTAATTCGATTATCTACCAGCTGCTTGTTTTCCTCGTGTTTTAAGACTTACAAAGTACAACGGAATAATTTATTATATTTCGAGTCGAGAGCAAAATCGCGGGACAGTGCGCAACGAAACGGTTTCCGGCAAAAAAGAAATCTGTTTAGACGAGCACGGTGCAACGGGATTTTTAATAGAATGCATTTTTGACAGCGGCTGATGGATTAGCGCGCAGGAACAATAGCTTTTGTACATCCGTTGCATAGAAATAAATCGCCAGCGGCGCGGCTCGCGGAGGGAAGTCTCTTAATTTCTTTCGAGGGCCGGACGGTGCCACGGAAATCATGCACGAGTGCATGACGAGGAACAAAAGACGGACAGACTATGACAGATTGTGCTGGTTAACGGCGAGAAACGACACCGAGACCGGCCCCGATAATCATTCGAATTCAAACGAGCGCCGGAGTTATTGATCGAACAACGAGACGCGAAACGAGAAAATTGGGGCGGGGGACGACGATAATTCTTTCTCCCTTAGAAAAATCGAGACTCGTCGACCTTAAAGGACACGGGCTAAGCGAGACTTATTAACTGAGTTTCTTCTCGGCCGAGGTTTTTTCCTTTCTTCTGCTTCGCATGATTAACGGTTGGGAATTACGCCGAGGAACCGGCGACGCGGAGGAAGATGATTGCCGGGGATGTTTCGATTGTGTGTTATAAAGGATGTCTGTCGACTATCTTCGAAAAACGAGGGACCATTACTTTGGAACAAATGGTAACACTTATTCCTTTCTGGAAGAAAGCGAACGTTGTTAATCAGATACGCGTGCACTATCGTTTCGCTTATCGTTGACTTTGCAGCTGTATGTGATTGATACTTTGATGCAAAGTTTAAATTAATTTTGAGTGGTGATCGTATAATTAAAAATTGCGGAAAAATAAACACGTTTTAGCACATTTGTGTCCATATTAAACCTCTTAAATTCTATTTCTGCAGACTTTCTTGCACCATTATTTTCGATACGTTTCTTTGACGAAAAATTGCTGACTCGCGCCAGTTGATCTTCGCGGAAATCTTTGAAACGCTATAGCTCCCTCATTCGCGACAAAACGGCGCTCGGAGCCGTCGAGTTTCGCCATTCACGCAGCCTGGTATTGTGGTTTTTCGACGTCGTTTTTTCGCGGACTGTCTGCACGTGTGTACGTGTACGTGTATACACGTATCATTGAGCCCGCCAAGGCCGACACTTTTCACCGTTAATCTCTTTCACGGTCCATCGATAATAATTCCGAAATCCCGTTC
>CM052143.1:2415619-2481586 GCA_028454255.1 Halictus ligatus
CAATAAATCCACATCCTTAAATAATGCATAGCACATTCGTATTAAATGGTACGCTCCGCAATTGAAAAGTTCCGTAATTGTAAAATGACCGTAAACCGATGATTGCGAGCGGCAAAGACGCATAATTAAGTACTCGGACGTCGAATCGAATACGAGAAAAATTAATCACCGATATCGCGGCTTACGTCGACTCAGTTTCGACAGACAGAATATAAGGAGCACCTATGGTTACGTTGTAAAACACGTACTCTAATGCTTAATTGTAGAGCGAGAAAATACCGCGCGTTACCACCAGCTCGGGCCCGTCACGTAACGATCAGGTTTGCGGAGGGCAAGAAAAATCGGCTGACCTTGCGCGGCGACGGCAAGTGGAAATTACGGTTCGCCGGTCACTTCGCACCGCGGCGATTCGGGCGAAACCGGGCCGAAAATCCGCGCCGGCGTATTCTGTTGCGAAAAGCGAATACATTAAGAACGCGTCGAGTCCATTTTTCCTTTTTCTCTTGTCGGCCCGGTCTGATCGAGTTCGCCCGTTCAGAAATACCCGTGGACCGACAAGTTCGTCGCTAATGACATCGAACTCTGGCCAAGTCCACTCGCTAATTGAGTCACCGCCGGGTTAATCGAACCGGATTTCCACCGAATCTCGAAGAAAAGGAACGAGCTCGAAACGGACATGTTGCAGCCGGTGGAAAGGGGGATTCGAGGGAAATGGGGAATGATGAAAGAGCAGAGAGAGAGAGAGAGAGAAATGAGCGTCGAGGACAAAACATCGACGGCCCGTCCTGATCCTGAATCGGACGCGATTGAAAATGCTTTCGGTCGAACCGGGGCTGCGACTTGATCCCCTGCAATTGAAGTGTCCCTCAAGAGAGCAGGAAAATGAACGGGCAGTCGTCGATTCTCGCCGTTAAATTGAAATTCAAACTAGCCGCGCTTGAACCTTTAAGGAGTCTCCGTGGAGTAGTCTTCGATCTCGCCAAGGGAAAAAGTGGCTTCGTCGGGACTTTTTCTCATTCCCGTTTTAGACCCGACGTTTCTCTCTCTCTCTCTCACTCTCTCTCTCTCTCTCTCTCTCTCTTCCGAGCTACCACCGGAGGGAATTTTCGGTTCTTGCTCGGGTCTCGTTATTCGTCTCTTTCACACCGAAAAACTTTATCCCCCTAAATTGCTTTTAATCTTTCGCGCGGAGAAGAAATTGACGGTTTACTTGCTGCAGGTCTATTAACCCATCGATGGGCCAAGGTCTGCTCGAATACTCGGCGCCGTAATTAGACTGCCTGATCGCATAATTACGCGCAGACCCAAAATTAAAACTGTCGTACAAATCGCTTTCTTTCTTCGATTATTTTAATATTGGGTTGGAGCGTGAGATCGTACCGTTTTTAAATTAAAATTCGAAGGTAAAAGATATTTATTCTGTTCTGTTACCTTTCGCAATTTTTCAGGTAACTTATCATCTGAATTTTATGTTTGAAGTTTTATTTAAAAACGACACGAACTTTCGTTCCAACCCAATAGATGAGTAATGACAAATTGATGCTTCGAATTTCCCTCAAACTACCTTTTAAATTCCACTTTTTCAATTCTATTATAAATGCACCAGATCCACGGGAATCTCACTACATAATTTTTCTTTTGCAAATACCCCTCAGTAATGTCAACTTGGTGCTTCGAATTTCCCTCAAACTACCTTTTAAATTCCACTTTTTCGATTCTATTATAAAAGCACCAGACTGCAAGGTACAGGTCTCACTACATAATTTTTGTTTTGCAAATACCCCTCAGGCATTCCCTGTAGTGTCAGTGTCAAATGTAGGGGAAGGGATGTGAAAATTGTTGAATTTTTAAACTGAAATTCTTACAGCGGAAATGGAACAGGGTTTGGTTATGTATCGATAGTAGTTAGTATAAATGAGGATGCAGCAATATTCGGTGAGTTATCTTTATTTATTGACTGTATGAATTGGAGAAACTCGTTACCGCGTACTATTCATTTTGTATTATACAGTTGAGTTATACAGAGCGACTGATCATTATCTCGTTCAACGATTTGTGTTGCGTCAAAATCGAAATAGACAATATAAATCATACATTCGTTTGTAACGTATGATAAGGTAACGCGATAATCGTGTATTCGCGGGTTTTATTTATGTGCAATTACTAATCT
Organism: Halictus ligatus; assembly: GCA_028454255.1. Taxonomy (NCBI): domain Eukaryota; kingdom Metazoa; phylum Arthropoda; class Insecta; order Hymenoptera; family Halictidae; genus Halictus; species Halictus ligatus. Next base: position 2,417,790 of record CM052143.1, read on the forward strand.
GGATCAATATTATACAACAAAGGCAACCTAGGTTCAATTTGGCATACACAGTTCAGATATTCAGTAATTGTAGAGGAACTGCAGTATACAAAGAGAAGATACTATGATTAAAGATTAATGAAAATTAATATTACAGCTTGAATTTTTCGTGTCATTGTTCGATTATATCCTGAATTTAATAGGGAGATTATAATCTCCAATGCGTGCCTAAATGAATTAATGTGAAAAACGTTTATTTACCAGCATTTATATAATAGGTTTCCTCGATTTCTTATCTTTCATAATTTCTCAAACACGTTCCATTTCCAATAACCACCATCTTTCATTTTCCAACGGCGGCCGAGACTCGTTACACAATCGCGAGGCTAACATTAACTTTAATTGCTGCTTACGTTCACTGATATCGGATCGCGGTAAACGCGTTACCACGTAATATGTATACCAGGGGAGAAAAATGTTGTAGTCTCCGAAATATTTTAATTAAACGCCACGGCATTCAACAGATATTACGCACGAAATTTCGCTTAATTAATTTTCTAGGTGTACGCCTGCATGCGGAATATCGTTACGATATAAAAATCGTGACGAAACGCGAAACAGTTCGCGCGTGCCATAAATTGAACAGCATGAAATTTTTATCCAATTAAGGATACGGTACTGTACGAAAGTTTGCCGGCGACAGTTTCGTTGTGGCTGTTGCAACGAGTGCCGCGGAATTTTTAGTATTAATAGTGGCGAACTCAAATTAATGGGAAAAAATTGGTAAACTTTACGAATCACGCTGTACGCGGACACGGAATTTTGTTTATTATTTTATTCCGTGTTCAGAGGTTTATTCTAACAAGCTTTTTTACACGCTCCTGATTGAATTTTCATCGTGTATATATTGTACAGGGGAAGACTCGCGTTTTGTATTTTATTAAGCAATAAACATGCTCAAATTCCATGTTTTTTTATTGATCACGATTCCATTCACACTATTTCCCACTCTGCTTTCATCAATTGCTGTTGCATTTATGAACTTCACGTGCGAAACGATGCAACATATTTTTCATATTTCTAATATTCTGGATGATTCAATGATATTTCTCTCAACTATATTAAATCAAAAAGTTCCTAAAAAAAATATTATCTCAACAGAAATTATCAATATATGTTATAGTTCGTGACTTCTCGGTTCGCTATTGTTATTAATAAAATTGATTGAGAAATTCTCAGCCATGAATCACGGATTTTCGAACGGTGTTAGGCAATTGACGATAGCGCGAACAATGAATTCAGCGCGATACAAAAACGAACGTGACCGATTTGATTGGAAACAAATTGGACTAATCGTGACTGTCCACGTGATTGTGGACGGTGCCGGTAATTCGCCGGCGTATCATGCTCCCAATTAATCGAGTAGTTCGTTTTAAGTAGATAGCATTAGCTAATGAAATGTCCGTTGCATAATGCGTAACGGTACGAATAAACGTTAAGGCCGAGATCGTACGCGGCGGCCATCATTGACACGCAGAGCCCTTAAGCCTCCTCGGCCCCCTGTAATCAGGGTCGAGAAGTGGTCCACAACTATCCGGCGACCGTTCATTAAGTTTCTCTTAAAGCGGACACAGGTTTCGTTGGTCATTAAGTCCCGGCGACTATTTGTCTCAATTGCCGTGGAACAGGCTCGCAATTAAATTTACATGGTTACGAGAGTGCCAGGATGTTTTCGACAAAATAACGTTCATTAATTCGCACATTCATAGACGAGAATACCAGCGGATTTTCACTAAAAATAAAAATTGCCTGGATCAATCTTCATAGCCATTTATTTCTTGCCCTAATAAGCACATAAAATTTGGATAACTCACATAAGGGAGGGTGTTCTGTTTTTAGAGGCTGTTCATACAGGAACTTTTAGGATTTTTTTCAGGAGAACTATAGAACCTTCCGCATTGGAATTTTGCACACGTATTTGTTGGTGTTTGAAGTAGGTATATGAATTTTTTTAGGTAAAAATAAGCGACGTTAGACGAGATATATATGTTTTGATAGAACCGTGTTTTGCGATTCCAAGTCTTTTCGTTCATCGGTAGCAAAAAGATGATGCTGATCGGTACGAAAGCCGGAATACAGTGTTTCGCGGACTATCGCGAACGTGACGATCGACGTGGAAGAAGCTGCCCTATCGACTCATCGAGAAGAGAGGCGAAGGAAGGAAGAATAACGGCGCGGCGTAACGCTAACGAACAGAGCCGAGCGAAAGGGCAAAGTCACGTTCGCCGGTAAATGTCAAAATTTTCCGATCACTGGTCTCCCCGGGCATGTTTCGTATGCGTTCACGTACACAGTCCTACGTTTCGCATATTACTTTCACTGTCTACGCTCCGGTGGACAGGCGGTGGCCGCGTAACGTACGCACTGTTCCTCGAGTGGCATGAATAAAGACCGTGACCACTCAAATAAAGGAAAATCCAGAGAGAACGGGCTGGAATTGACGACCATCGCACCACGGTTGCAACCGATCTGGCTGGACAACAGTTATACGGCTGGATCGTTAGCTTCGATTTTATGCATTGATTGCAAGCACGTGTAGGCGGCCTTTAAAGTAGCAGAAAGATCAAAATAACTGAAAAATCACAATCTTCATCCAATATGAAATAAGGAAAGGAAATTCAGCTAATTTTTACTCGATTTCTCTCCTCGATTTAATTTTTAGAAATAAGCAGCTGTGATTCAGATATAATCCCAAAATTCACAAGTAATTTATATTTGTTAGGTAGAAGTATACCGCTTGGTAGCGACAGACTACAAAAAGAGAAGTGATTTTTCAATCAAGTCATGCGGCAGATGTCTGATCTAGATCTATATCGCCTGATAAATTATTCGCAGCACGTATACGCGAAAATTACTGGAAATGGAAAAAAAACATTTATCTTCTACGCGTTAGTATGTCCGATTACGTTTCCTTGAATCACGTAATAAGATCGGCCAGTAGAATGAGTCAAACTAATTGTGACCGAGCAGTGGAACGGGTACATGTTTTAATAAACTGATAACTTGTAGAATAGGTCTACGGTTTGTTCTACATTAACCTTCTACTCTTCTATGAAAATACGTGCATATTATTTAGAATTTGACAGAATATCCATCTAAGAAAATAATTATATAATAACCATAACAAGACGCCAAAACTTTAAATATATTACCTTAGCGTCTCACAACTTCTACAAAGAAATCGGCATTTCAGGACTTTATTTTATTTTTTAAAATTCAGTTTCGAAGCTAAAAATTCTGAAAAAATTCACCGATGTGCGTTCGAATAGCTAGAATATGCTTGATTTTTGTCAGAATTTTCCATCGAAGAGGATGAGGGAAAACCTGATTTTCTTCTGTCACCCCATCACGACCCCCCATGTCGGCGTATAGGATTGAAAATTGGTAGAAAATAGTATCTTTGGACGAGCTATCGAACAGCGTGTTGCAAATTATCCTTATCCGGCTACGCCCTTTCAACTTTCAGTTCAAACAACGCGTGTTCAAGCGTTCGCGCCGAGTTTGAAAAACCTGGTCGACAGTAAAACGGAGCAACGTTGAGGTTCGTCGAACGGCAAACAAAGTTGCAACACCGCTGCATACGTTTCACGCAAAAATATCCGGTAGCCCGTCAACGCGAGCAGCCGGGGCAGTAGTGATTAAGATTTTCAAGAATACCTCGTCGAACGGCTTTCGCAAGCCGTTGGACAGTACACGAACGAGCCGAGGCACGGATTAATACGTGTGTTGTAATAACCTTCTCTCCGATTGTATCTCGTAAACTGACCGTGGCTGGAGTTTACTCCATTACCCGGCTATCCGCGCCTTTAACCGTGGCATTTAACGTTAACGGGCCGATAGTGTTTCTCGTTAATCGAACGCGGCGAACGCGCGCAAAAAGCTGCCGCCACCTTTCTTTCCGGCCGTCGCGCGTAAATAGACTAAACAAATTATCCGCTCCGTAAATTATGCCCTTTTCAGAGAACCCGCCCTGTAATTTACGACCTCGTCCTACCCCCTTCGCTTTTGTCCGTGGTCGACGGGCACGGGCTGCCGCCGCTGCCATAAGTTGTCGCCCGCATTTTAACAGTTTCATTTCGCCGGGGGAGAACGAGCTCGCCCGCCCGTAATTAATCGCATTCAATGTCCGCCAAAGCGAAAGACTTTTGTCGAAACACAAAAAGCCCCGCCCCCTCCCCCGTCGGCAATTATGCTTGTATTTCGCTGGACTAATGGGGGGGGGGGACAAGTGTACAGCGTGCCGGATAAAATGAAATTCCCCCCTCCCCCGGGGAAGGACGGAGCGGTTTTCATCGAGCGAAATTTGTCTAGTAAACAGAAACATTGACTCTCTTGAAAATAGGTGGAGGATACAGGCAATAAGCGAAGTGTTCTCCGATCGAGTGCACGATACTTCAACTTCTTCAGACCGCTGGCTATATCACCTGCTCAGCGAAATAGTTGACGTATACGTTCTTCGTGCAGGCTTTTGATCGTTCCTGCAAAATCCTCCGCTCCGGCGACCCGGGAAAATGAATCGTGTTGTGAAAATCGTTCTTACAATTCGTTGTATTCTTTCAAGGAAGATAGAAAATCGGCAGTCCGAATGTAAATCACACATTTCCGGTTCTCCAGCGCGACGCGTCTTCTTCGTCTTTTATCTTTAGCGTAAACAATTCGTAGAACGAACAGCAGAACCTGCTGCGGTCGAATTTTTTTATCGCACGAACTTCCGAACTACAGTTTCCTACGCTTGCCGTCGCGTCTGGTCGATTCCCCTTGTAACGGCACCGTCATCGTTTTATGGTTCTCTCTCGTCTCCCAGCGACTCGCTTATCACACTTATCACTATCCAGACAAGGCGAGCCTGGCCGACCAATCGAACGATCGCAAAATCGAGTCCGCCGCTCTTTATAACCTCGTTTTCGTCGCTTCGACTTTTACATATTTTCCCAGACACCTTCCAATCTATTTCCCACCTCACGTTCCCACCCCCCACCCCCGACCCTAGACGATTTCATCTTCACGCTTCCTTCGTGTCTTCAATTTTCCCGCGTTCACGATTTCCTTCAACCCTCTACCCGAGCCCCCTACCCTTGCTCGTTTCCTGTTTCTGATGTCTTCTCCGAGGAATCGCTTAGGCCTCTTCACCCTTCGTTTATCCTCGCTGAGCCTTTGCGAGACCCTGCACTCTTCTGTATTACTTCACAGTTCTCGTATTTTTTTATTGTCGTTAAAGGGTAGACGTTTACACGAATACGTCTGTTGCAGAAACAATGATCAGTGTAATTCCAATTTTCACATTTTTAATTCGAATGCAATGTTCCAAAATTGTAAACTGCAATGTTCCATGAATCGTAAACATTTCTTCCGCGGTTTCAGTGATTGCACGATCAAGAAAGACAGATTGATATTATGTACAAACGAGTAATTTCATAATCGTGTTTCGTGTAGCATTTAAACTGTAATAAAATATTGAAACTGGTCGATACATACACGCGTAATTCGTTATGTATACTGAACCCTTATTTAACGAGTTTAGCTCTGAATTCATGTATACCGATCACCTCTTTCTAACGTAGTTTGAGGAATCTTATGCATAGAAAGCGTCCACCAACCTGCAAACTTGATGTCACTTTTCTATTATTCATCCCTCGAACCCGACCTTTCCCGATCTTTTGTTTCCCTTCGCTATTTTAACATCACTCTTAATCTGTGTTTGAACTTCCGCATTTCCTGCTTCAACTTTGCGCTTCTCCCGTTGTCACTGTTTGTACTGCCTATAGATCGTTATTATTAGACTCTTTCGTGCGTTAACGACAAAAATAAGTAACTGAGACTTTAATAATAGTGCAAAAGAAAAGAGAAACCCCTATTTAGTAACTTTTATTTTGAGAATAAAATTCTGTATTCCTCTACAAAATTGATATCTGAAACACCGAGCTAGCGAATATTTCTTGCAAAACGATTTAACCGAGGAGGAACCGAGAATCATAAAGTCACCAACGTTCAGTTGCCTTCAGTCGCGAAGGCCTCGTTCGTTTATAATAGAATTTCAGTTTCATTGATTTTTAGAGCAGCGTCGGGTTAAAGTCTCGGAGGAGGCTTTAAGCTTCAAAACTTTCCGTCCGAGGCGTCCGCGTTTCAAGCTGATACGTTCGCGGGACTTGTTCAGCGGAAAAGTCCCGAAATGTCCCGTCGCGACCGATATAAAGTCACTTACGAATTCCGACCGCTTTCCCGGCGGTTTCGAACGGCTTCGTTTCGATTCCGATTCCGCGCGAGGAGCGCACGTGCCGGCCGAAAACGTCGACGCCATCTTGCCTCTCGATATTCGCGGAAAACCTGTCGATGGCAGCTTCGCGAATAAACGAACTACGTGCTTTTTCTTTCCCGGGGTGAGATATTAACCGGAACGATTCGATACTTTTGCGACATATATTACAAGAAAGTATTATAATTATATTATAGTTTCCACTACTGAACTCCCGATTATCTCCAATCAATATCCAATTCGCACACTTACATACAGCCCGGCAGTGTCTCCGATTGAAAATCCCGATCGTGGGTAATTAATACGCGCGCCCTACATTGCGAAATCGTATTTTCGAAATTCCGCGTGTTCTCCGTGGGAAATGCTAAGGAGCGTGTCGGCGAAATTTCGTGAAACTTGTCGCACTATGCTTCGAAGAACGGCTCACTATGCTCCGCTCGAATTTGGTGTTCTCCGTGGCGTGAAAGTTGGCGACGATGCTTGTCGCGAGTGTTCACAGCGAGCGCTCGAATCGCGTCCCGTCGGCGTGATTGATTTTACATTAATCGCAGGACGTGCCGGCGTTCGTCGCGCAAATCGAAATGTTCGATCACTGTACGCACCCAATTATCGAAGAGCCGGCGAGAATGATCGTTAAGCGGTTTCGCGGAACCTTCGAGAAAACGTGCCGGCGCGTCGCACGCCTTCGTTGCGAATTATTATTCCGCAGAAGCGGATTTTGACGCACGCGAGCGGGACTTATCGATGCCGGCCGGTTACGTATTCGATCGAATAAATAATTATTCGCGCAACGCTTGATCTACGGCCTACGGGAAGTTCCTTTCTAGCCGGCCTCGCGCACCCTTCACTTCGCACAATACTTTCGGCGATCCTGACAGCCGATACAATCGGTACCTTATACAGGGTGGTCCGCCAGGAACAGCCTCACCCGAGCCGCCTTCTCCCTTTGCCCGGTTTTCGCCGTCCGATCGGCGATTTCTCGATTTCCGGCCGGTTTGATCGCGGTTTGCGAACGCGGAGAAACGGGGACAATGAACGCGACGTGAAATCACAGTGCAGACCTAATAGCCTAGGATCGCATGTGGAGCTACGTAAATCATGTTAAGAAATATCGTTAAGAAATATATGTACAGCCAGGTGTAACTCGTCGGGATCCAACCTTTATGCTTTATTGCTAGATCTTCAGGCGAAAACCAACATCCTCTGCGTTCATTACAAGTCACCGAAACGAAATCAAAATTTATTTCTTTCTGTAGCGATTTTCAGGAGTTGATGATGATATATCAATTCTTTTAACACTAGGTTTGCGGCACCTGTCAAAATGACGGGTTCTAATATCTTTAAATTGCGAATATTGAGATTGTAAAAATGCATCCGTGAGCAATTATTCAACAAATTGATTTCTCTCAATGGTTACTTTCTATAAAATAATGTAAAATAGTTATTTTTAGTGCTCCGTAAACCTAGTGTTAAGGCGAATGTTTTTTCCCGGTTTTATAATTTCGGTTCTTTATAATTATGAATTTAGAATTATTAAGATTCTAAATATACATCCATGAGGAATTACTGAACAAATTTGTTTCCTTTGGGTGTGCGTTATTAAAAAGAAATGAAAAAGAATTTGGGTAGCAGATACTTGTTATTTTTATAAAGTAATGTAAAACAGTCGCTCTCAGTGCTCCGGGAACCTAGTGTTAAATTCCTTTGGTCGCGTGCGAAACACGGTTTTTATAGGCTAAAATAAAAAGCAAACAGCGATAAAAATTGTACCTTTGGGCGTATTATGGCGATAATGCAATGAGGTAATTGTCCACTATTATCTCGAAAATTCGCAGTCAATCATTGATGACTCATTAATGAATAAGCGTGACTTTCTAACGCAACATGCTCGAAGGATAGTAAATCGAAAGCGAAACGCTCGGATCAAGTTTGCCGTGTGCATGAACGGGTCGCATATAACGATACCTCGTTGCGCTCGTAGTGCGACGACAATAAAAAGCAATCGTATTATGCAACTCAATCGACACGTGTTTTGAAGCATTGTTTCATTAACTCGTGTTGCCAAGAATACGCCACGTGGATATTCGAAACTAGTAGACAGCGGATATTTGCACATTCGCGATTATAGCACTTCGCTTTGACTTCATCGAATGCTAAATGCAAGGAACGAATACATTTGCAAATTATCCTCTTTGAAAATATTCATAGTTAATGGAAGCTTTTAAGTTTTGTTTTAGCTGATCTTGCAAGTTTTTAACCAGTGAAATTTGCACCAACAAATAGATTAGTACCCTTTAATGAAATATGCTATAACTAAATTAACATTATCGTACGAGCACAAATATTTGATTTTCATACGAAGGAATATTCAATTTTTCCTGAAACTCTATAGTGGTTGTTGATCTGTATACTTCGCACAAAACAGAACACGTATCTGTAGAAATTTAATTAAATACCTCGATGGTATGAATGCTATGAGGGTGGAATTACTATGTAAAAGTTCCGGGAGCAACGGCGATCCCTTGTTTCAGAACAATAATAAAACTAGCAGCGACGAAACAGAAGTTATAATTTATATAATGCATGAACATTATACGGCTGTTTGTTATTCATGACACGCAGGAAGTACTTTGACTACTTTTTTCCATGTATATGCTTAAATCCAGCTCCTCCGATAATCGATATACTGTGAAACATATGTATGAGTATATCGAAAGATGATCTTTCCGTTAATAACGGAAGCGTGACAGAAAATGCTGTGTTGTAAACTCGAAATTCAATTATCAGAAAATGATACGTAAAATGTACCCGATGGAATTGGTTACTTTCACGACTAATAATTTTTTAAACTCAAGTAGTCGTATTGGAACTATTTAAGGAATTTAAGAAAGAAGATTTAATGTTCCATTAAAAATATTTGTATGCTGTATAAATTTTAAAATCAGAGTTAATAAGAAAAACGGGCTGACTTCTGAAGAAATAAAGTATGCAGATGATTATACCAGAAATGATACACATTAAATGTAAACTGTCTACAATTATACGTTATAGTATACTTATAAAATTGTACCTTCCGATGTACAATTTACATCTGGACCGTTTAAAATTATACCTTATTATTACGCATTAAATTACACCTTATGATACGTATTAATATGTGAACAGTTTAAGATTATACCTTATGATACGCTAAAAATCATTTTCAAATATAAATCTTTCTAAATCAAATTATGTTGAAATTGAATCTGGGAACGAATTCAAATTTCGTATTTACTCTCACATTACTATTAAAAGAATTGATACGAAAATTAAATTTACACAAATTTAAATTGACTGATGTATTTGCATCTTTCACAATTCTCAACTATCTGCACATATATTCTGAACCTTTTATTACTTCGAATATTGCGAAAGGAATAATTTATTATAACCTAATAAATTTACAGAAAAATCTTCTGGCAGAATTGCAAAGTGGTCAATAGATATTTCAATGTTTCCACAGTGAGAGAGAGAATATGGTGGCGTATATAGTAACGCGGCGTAATTTAATTAAGACAAAAATGAAACTTGTCAAATTGACTGCGTCGAACCGCCACAAACGCTAAACCATGGACTTGTGTTTCAGCATGGTTCCTGGGATGGTTCATGTGCAAAGCCGTCGCTTATATACAGGGCGTTTCCGTGGCGGCCTCTGTTTACAGCCTTGTTGCGGTTTCCTTGGACAGGTACGTGTGCATGTGTGCGTGTGTGCCTGTGTGTGCATTGAACTTTTCAAAGAACCATTACGTTAGGCTGGGCTAGGTGCCGGCAATCACTCGGGACACGAATTCGTGCTCATTATCGGGAACGCCGGGCACGAACTATCGCCGCAGCTCGCCTCGACAATTTCACTGTCTGTCCATCCTGAATAAATTAGTTCACTGTTAAAGTTGAAACTCTTCCCACCTCGCGTGCGAAGATTTATCTCAACGTTCCGTAAAATCGACTGCAACTTGTACCGACTAATTCGACGAACCCTCCCATAGTGATTTACTTCACAGCGATTAGAACTTCTTCGGTGTCCATAATTTGCTATTAAAATATGAAAATTCATTGCGCGCCCACCTTTTCTCTAATATCTAGACATCGACAACAGAGAAATCAGTTTAATTGCATAATTTACGAATAATCTTACGCAGTGAATTCGAGCCATGTTTCAAAAAATGGTGGAATGCAGTTTAAGAATTCGGAGTTAAGTAAGTAAGCTTAATAAGTTAAGCTTGCTTAGTAAGTTTCAGCAAATTGGATAGGAAATAGTTTCGCGACACGTTCGATCCGTGTCCCGCGCGAGCACACCTGGTTTCAGTTTTCCGTAGGACAATGGCTCAATTACCGCAACAACTCAATTATCAAAATAACCGTGGTTGCGTAACACCCTTTCATCCAATGAGCCCGTGAATCGATAGAACGTGAGAACTCGTTGTCGTGATATGACTAACTGCGAGCACGGTCTCTGGAATGCGTAGAAAATGAAGAAAATAGACAATTGTGCTATTACGAGTGTTGCGAAATCACGGTGTGTGTGTGTCTATGTATCGGTTGCGACACACGAGCGACGCATATTCTTCATCGACACATTTATTTCTCATCTGCATACTGATGTGCTCTCTCTCTCTCTCTGTCGTAACAATTACGAGCCGCGGTTTACTAGCGGTTGTGTGTCCGTTTATGCGATATTATGGCATTCCAGCTGCTTTTAATGGACGCCCGCGATAACGAATAATAGGAGCAAGGTGAGCACCGCATCATCGAATCGGTAACCAGTTCACCATAAATGCTGGATCTTCCAAGTCGCGAGATGTCGATGCTAACGATCCCGATTCGAACATTATGCATTCGCTGCACGTCAATTAAGTGAAACACTAGAATTACGAACTGCAACGATCATTATTCTTCAAACCCTCCTATGGCAAAAATTCACCCATTCCATGTTTCAGACCATGCAAAAGTGTTTATTTCTCCATGTCTGTATGGTAATTTTTTGAATTAGTTAAATGATCCGATGAAATATGAAACGCAATTGACAGAGTTAAATTTTAGAACCAAAATATGTGAGAATCGCGAAAGCAGCACTGGAGAAATTATTTTTAAAGGACGAAGAATAGGGATCGAGTACTCCAAAAATTATTTGTAAGGTTTATATTGCATAATTATTGGAATTGATATGCGCAACGAGAATCTTACGTCTTCGAGATATCTTCGTGTATCTATAAATAATTTCTGGTGGTTGAAAACAGAATTTTTAAGTGATCTATAGACGAAATATTATTATGAAAAATTAGTTGCAAGCACTATTGCTTATTGATCGGATAGATCGTTAATAACGGCGGAGGTTTTACTTACGTCTTGACCCAGTAAAGAGATCCGTCGAAGTAATTAGTTTCTATATAATTCCATTTGTTTTCATGAATTATTCCAAGGAAACAGGAGCCGGCATAACGATAAAATGGTAAACCGGCATTCGGTTTCCCTTATTTCATATTCCGCTTTAGAATGCAACAATTAAATCGGACTTTATACCCCGAGCAACTTTAAAATCGAATGTTCAGGAACACCGATGGAAACGTGCAGGCGTGAAAGCGTTCGCGAACGAAGCATCAAATTTTATGATCGCGATGCAAATTGCTAGTGAGTCATCTTATTTGTTCACCGTCTTCATATCCTAATAAACCGATGAAATATGAATTGTTTTCACACCTAATATATATATAGCTGTTCGGAGATTTCTAGAAAATACGGAATAATTATCGTAACTTTCTAATTTATGAGAACGTCCTTAAAACGTAACTCGGGTACGACCAAACAGGCAGATAAATTAAATAAATCGTCCGTTCAATTATGTTAATCGTCTATAATGGAACAGCGAGTATCGTAAATAGCTTTCATGAAACATTAAAGCTATACGCAGCTAATTTATGAAAATCAGAAAATGGCAACAAGAGGAATTTATATCCGTACTTGAAGTCTAATCAAATTACGCGCTCACTAATAAACGACGAAAAATTATGGATAATTTCGACGAACACCATTGAACTACCACCTATTTCCAGAGAGAGAAATATTTCAAGCGATAACAATAATATTAATTGATCAGAAATTATGCAATTATTGAAGCTGGTTTATCTTTATATCCCCAACAAGAAAAATACTATGATTCATAAATTAGTCTCTGTTGTAAATTCTGCTCTTCCGCCCAAGTTTCTTAACGAAGCCTAAACATAATTTCGAGTGGAAATTTGAAATTTTAGTCCGAAAGTTGAAGTTCGCGTATCCGCGCGAAATTAACGGGACAATAATTATTCGGCACGGCCGCGTTATCTGCCAAAAATTGTTTCCTCAATTATTATAATGATCCGGATGGCCGGTTGCCAAAGTCGAGGGGGAAACGTGAAAAAGCGTACCCCGAAACGAAATTCTTTTTTCAGCGGGCCGCGCCGGTTCGCATCCCGGATAACTTGGCATCGCTCGCAAATCCTGGCGTCGTTCGCAAACTATGACAGTGTGCCCCACCCCCTCGCCCCTCCCCAGAAACGGCAACAAGGTCGCCCATCATCCCTTTGAAAGCCCCGAAACTCCGGGACCATGTTTCAGCAAGTGTCCTAGACAGAGGTTAGGTTCGGCTGGCCGAAAGTAGTTAGTCGTTTTTCCGTTACAATTCCGACGCCGATATTGTCTCTCGGTGTCGCAATAAAAATGACGTACGCGTAACCGATGCCAAGATACCTATGCTCGAGTTTCACCTTTATTCCATCTTCCTCCCTCTTTTTTGCCGGTTTGTTTGTTTGTTTTTCTTTTCTCTCTCTCTCTCTCTCTCTCTCTCGCTTTTTTCGCAAGACGTCGACTGTCGCTTTTCCCGAACTCGTTGCGCAACTATTTACGCAAAAATCCATGCAATCGGGACGCGATTTCGCGCGGTTCGTTTCGGGGCCGATTGTATTTGGTTCGTTCTACTCGACGAATCCCAATAAAGCGGTGGGCGTACGGTTTCGAAACGCGTGGACGCAACCGTCGCGTTCAATAGCGCGAAAACCTAATGAAATTGTTCCCTGTAAATGCCTTGCGTGCATTTGCCACTGTTCCTGGGCACCGGTGAATTTGATTAGGCGAGCGAATTGTCGGGGCTCTTAGCGTTTCATGTGCCGGAAGTTGCTCGTTAGGCCAGCTGATCTTGCTCCACCGTTTGTACCTGCTCCGTGTGTACAGTACGCGATTAAATAAGTTTGAACAGAGATGGAAAAATTGCAGGAAAATGTCTTTAGGATTATTGCATTATAATAGTATATTACTCTTTGTATGAACAAGGTATACTCTCCGTGAACACTGTAAGAAACGTGTTAACACCCATTTTTGCACAAAAGCCGTAGTCGAACGAGGAACACGTTACGGAGCACAGAGATCCCTAATCTCCGGATCGCATAGTTGCAATTTCCCCCGCGGGCAGCGGCATTAAATACCCAATAAATCCTGATCTGGCCTCGTTAGGGGTCGGCCTGGTTGTATCGAGACTGTCGAGGGGCTGCATTACTCGCGAGATGACCCGCTAGATTATTCGTAGAAGAATACCGCAGGTCAGGTGGTATGGGTGGAATCACCGGGTGCCGATAGGGGCTGGATATCGTCGATAAATGATTTCCTATCAATTTCACGTTAGACGGTCTCGGGGCCACCGGTCCTCGCGTCGCCGGGCCTGCGAAAATAGTTTTATAGGATGCTCGGAAGCGATCGATCTCGCTGAAATTGCCTCGGCGAAAAGGGATCGCCGTTCACTCGGAATTGTCTTAGCCTCTGTCCCCTCTCCCTCCCTCCTCCCTCTCCCTCCCTCTCCACCCTCTCTCTCTATACGCTGTTCGGTCTCTTCTTCGGAGACACTTTTCCGCGTCCCGGACCGTCGTCTATTGCCACCACCGGAAATGCATAGATCTTCCTCGGTATCCGCCTGTCCGAGCCCGGACACCTACCGGCAAAGTTAACGCTGACCTAGCACAACCGAATCCAGCGAAACCTTTGCGGACTTACTTTCGGCCCGTGTTCGAGTCGAGGACACATGTTCCGGGCATTGTTATGGCGATTTGATGCGCGGGGGATGATGGCCCGTGAAATTGAATTCGGCGGAGTTTCCCGAGGACCAGCTTCTTCGGACTGACTTTTGCGCGTCCGCGTCGGGAATAACGGTTCGAGAGCGATGAAATTTTTTTTCAAATTAAAGCTCAAACTTTGTAGAATATGGGAAAATAGGGAGATTGTGGTGCGAACGTTTTCTAACCTTGAGAAAATTCGTTAAACCGGCGGAAATTCAAGACAATTTTGGTTCTTCCAATACCACGCGCCGGAAAAAATTTTTCTTTAACATGCTACACATCATTGACCATAGGCTTTCTCACGCTGATTTCAAATCTGGTCTCGAAATTTGTCTGCGACCTCAGGATTTTGCAGAAAGTAGATTTTTGTGACAACAACTAATGAAATTATTTTTTCTTTGAAATAATTGGATGGTAATAATCTCTCTATTTTTCCTATATTCTACAAAGTTTCAGCGTCGATTTAAAACAAATTTCATCGCTCTACATGATTCCTATCGAAAGTTCCTCGATTTTGAATCCGATTTTGTAGAAATTGCCCAATGTGCAGATTCGCAAATTGTGTTTGCATTTGGAAACCGGCCGATTGATTCTTTTCGGGGGATGGGAGATTACAGTTTTGTTAACCAGTTAACTGTGATTGACGAGCATACTCTATTATATTAATGAATTGTTAAATTCTTATCGAATAAGAAAGCAATTCTTTCTCATTTAGTTTTACAAGGGCTTCGGCTTTTACAGTAGCCGCATTTGGCCTGCGTTCGACGTGTACATTCGTCACTGCTTGATTTTAATTTCGCGCCGTGAGGGATTCTTCAAATTCAATTCCACAGTTAACTGATTAATGTCGGATTTGACACTGGAAATGCTGGTTCCGAACATACCTTGCCGGTACGTGATTCGATCAATTCACTTGTGCACAGACTGCAGCGAAAGTCCCGTTGGATGCTGCGAATTGTACCCGTGCAATTTTTACACAGAATCGAGAATAAGACACGTTTGATACTCCTAGTGTTACGATAATAGAATTTCCAGAATTCTTYTGSTGGAACGTGACATTATGTACGGTCAGCATCGTTTGTTAAACAAGCCTCGCAAGCATTTTAACAATTTTGCTACCCAACGCCGTGCGTTCTCGAGATTCTAATATACGATTATTCCTGAAATTGTTAACACTGGAACGGACTAGTTTCTAATCTTTTCGTTACAGTCACTGAACGAGATATTTTTTACTAAATAGTTTTCCTTCAAGCCCGTGCCACAAGTCATGCGAAATTTGAATAAATCCACGCTCGTCATTCGCGTGAAGCAATGTATTGTACAAAAAATGTGCAAGAAAGTAAAAACCGTCTGGTTCACATTCGCACAATCATTTCCAAGCATTCGTCAGACAACCCCTGCTCCTCCCCCGTTAAAAAAGTTTATCTACTCGTGTAGAAAAGTTCATTTCTGCCGAAACGAACTACGAATGTAAAATAGGATCCGGCTGATTTACAATTGACTCTCTCACGTGGATTTATTCCGTGATGGAATTCACCCGCGCAAGGAGAAATTGATCGTCGGAGATCGCGTTCGATATGTTGTCGTGACACATATACCGAATTCGATAGGCGGGCGAGTAGCATTGTTTATTTTGATCCGCCGATGCCAGCCAGTGATGCAAGAACGTTCGCGGCTGCCACACATCAACCCACATTTCGCGCCCATCGAAAGTCGCTTTCAGGACTTCCGTGTGGTCGATACACGATACCGTGCCCGCCACTTGCTGTATGAACGTCGCCATTGTGATCCGCGTTACCGCACCGCCGGGCGCTTCCTAATATGGCGTAATCTGGCTGGGTAACGTGTCGAAGATTAAGAACGCGGCTTGTATTACATAGGCCGACGGAAGTTGACATAACGTCGAGCACCGATACTTTCTTCGGGAATTGTCGCACGCTTGCGAGCCAGGCTGTTTCTCCCGGGTCAAAGAGGAAAGCCCTCTTAATTCTCCACGCAACGTTTACGCGAATCAATGTCAATAAATTAACCGATATAATATAATTGAATTACAAATTAAATGAGTAGTCTAGCGGCGATTATCCCATAATTTTTTTAAGTACGTGTTTCATGGCTCAGGATTTCTTTGAGAAACCAACAAGTTGCCCCCAATAACGTGATTTAATGATTTCGTCGGAATCTGTACCGAATTTATTATTTCTGTTTCTTAGATGTCGAATGCATTTTTGTAGCCTCGTATTTGTTAGATGTCCATACGATTGAAATTGTTTCTACTGAGTGTGAACAAGTGGTGCACACGACTATGACTTTCCTCTGACTCTTACCAGTCCTTCTATCGGCCAGCTTTTTTGCAAATCGTGGCAAGAACAATCTCCGTTTTCCTCGGGATTATGTTGCTTGACAATTCTAATTTTACGTGACCGTGATCGATCGAGTTTTTAAATGGACTTTCTGTCGATTAAGCAATCCCCCGACAGCGAGTTTCTTATTCTCGAGAAACGTAAATGAAAAGAAGAGAACATTCTCCCTACGTTTATCACCGACGTGATTCGACTCTGATCGCTGACCCGTGGCTATCTTGCAACTGTGTAAATTATTCGCTCGTTACGATAACGAGTTCACACCTGTCCGCAATCGACGCAAAATCAAAATTTAAACTCTTTAGCCATGCTCGGAAAATCCGAATTAAATCGCTACCAAGTGACGACAGACGAATCGTTGCTTTTCATTACAAATTCTGTTATAAATTACACTTTGCTCGGAAATCCCCGATCTGAAAATCAGTTTAGCCAACGTTAACACCCTCCGTTAACCGGATCACCTCCGAAAGCCCGCGAGAAGGTTTCATCCCCGAAACAAAGGAGGCGTTTCTCGTCAAATGAAAGGGGCTAGGGGGTTAGAAATTGGTAAATCAACGAGCGCGTAGTCCCTCCATCGAAAAATTCTGACCGACCAGAGCGGAGAGGTGTTTCCGGGGCATCGATCGCCGGGCCGAAAGAAAGCCCGGCGTTTTTGCTCTCGAGTTACGTCCGGGATCTCGAGAAGCGTCTCCGGCGATCGTGAAATCGGATTTAATAATCACGTTTCCGCCCCGGCGTCGACACCGCTGGTGTCCGGTTTCTCGGACACGTCGAGCGGCTCGATTTCCATGGGTTTTCCGAGCGAAATCTGCGAGAGTGAACCCGGTTTTCGCAAACGAACCGAGGGACGAGTCCGGGAACCGTCCTGGACTGATTCTGTTCGCGAATTCCGGTTTTATTTGATCACTCCACGAGACAAGCTGCGATCTTCAGGGGATCGACCACCCTTCCGAAATGTATTTGAGGATAATTAATGAGCGAACAATTCCGGTGTTTTGATATCAACGTAACTCGTAACTCTGTTCTCCATTTTTTTTCAGAATAAAATATTAACCCTTTGCACTCGAAGCCCTTTTAACTCCAAAACGGAAGATTTCTTTCGACCTAGAATATTTTTCTTCTATATATTTTGTTTTTGTGTTGTACATACGTAAATGGTGCAATTTACTCGTACAATACCGAAGTGTTTAGTATATTCATTAAATGCATTAAATGTAAACATATTTAATAACGTAAAAAATACTTTGAATAATGATACAGTAATTTTTAGTGGCGCACATATAGTGATTCGCTTTTTTTTTGGGGTAGATAAAAATTGAAAACTCTGAAATTAGCTATTTCTTTGTTCTCACACTAGAAGGTATTGTCGAAAATATGGCTTAGAATTTTTAAGGGTTCTTAATCTTTTTAGAAATGTTGCAGATTGAATAGAAAAAACCCAGTTTAGGATGTAAAATCAACTTTGAACGTTTACAGCGTGAAAAATACTTGAAATATCAAAAAAGAAAAGAATTGCAAAAATTCCAGAAAGTTCGTGTCGGCGAGACGAGAAAGTATCATTTCGGAGAATATAAAAGTATCATTCCTCGTAATTGCGAGATGCAAGAGGTACCGAAACAATTTTTTTCGAGACAAATGGTTCTAACGTTTCGATTGTTAGTTGTGTGTGTGCACAGTAAGAGCTGTTCTTCAAGCATCCGTAACTTGGTTGTTCTTCGGAATTGAAACGACTCTTTTGTGTGGACGCGAAGACACGGTTCTTGAAGAAAATGCGCTGAAAGAGAGATCGATTTTTTCAAGGTTCCAGACCGGAGGACTCCCTTAAGAATCTCTCAGGGAAGATTCCCGGTTGCATCCGGCCGGCTGAAAAGACTCCGTCGAGCCTGTCGCGTTGTTCGTCGTTGAGCGAAGAGCAAGGCCACAAACGGAAGGAAGACCTTGGCTGCGTTTTTACGAAATGAGTTTGCATTTAGAGCGTGTGTGCGCCCGGTCGCCCGTTTATTTTTCACAGTTCCCAGGTTTTTCGCCTCTGTCTCTGTGTGTGTGCGCGTGTCTGCGTGCGAGTCTGTCACCCACACACAGGGACACGGCCGGTCTCCGCGCCGGAGCGATTGAACTATTTCCACATAAACCGTCTTAACCCAATTCCCCGGAACCGATCATGAGGGGTTGAAAGCCGGCGATTGGCTGCCACCGCGCTGTTTCGTCCCGTTGAGCGGCTACGATTGGCCAACGGGCACCCCACTATGCTCGCCGATCGGCTGACTCAACCGGCCGACGCATAACGTCAGACTGTCAAACGGCGGGCCACGTGATCAAATTTATAGCGATTTTTTAAAATCGACTTTTGTATAAAAGGCCGCCGGCTGGTACATCCAGCATAAGCTTTCTTACTTTCGAGTAGTACACAAGCAACAACCCACTCAACCCAATCAACATGTTCAAGTTGGTAAGAAGAACCTTGCTTACTTACAACGCTTCGGTTTTCTTTTTCTCTCTCGCTCGCTCGGTTCGCCGTGCGATTACTTTACTCGATTGCCCGCGTTTTGCATTTGTTTCACGCCGAACGACCGGGCCGCCGATCGAGAGCAAGTCTCCCGGCCGAATTGACTTGCTAATATTCTATCGACACCTCGAACTATCGTATAGGAAACGGGACGCCTAGTCTAGTTACAGTTCAACGTAACCGTATTACCATTAACAGAATCCCGCATACTGGTTCCACGGTTATCAATATATACTCCATAGAACACGAGCGACTTTTCGCCGACAAGCCAAACCCGTGGGCTTAAAATCATTCTGAAATCATTGCTTTATAATTCCCGAGATTGTTCAGTAAACTGAAAAACTGTTGCGGAGTCAGAGACACACGATTGCCATAAAAATTGCAACGAGATTCGCACCGAGGTTCCACAGACACAGTCTTCTAGCCGAGAGACGCTAAGAGTAAAGGAAAATATTGCCACCGGAAAATTATTTATTCCGAGTCCATTGTTTCACGATCATCTCGGTTCAACTAAACTCGTAACTCGTTTTGTGAAATCGAAAACGATTAAAAATCCCGCTGAGGTCGAATAGATTCTTCGAGCAAGACGCACGCAATGTCAGTCGGCGTTTCCAGCATTAAGCAAAGCAGCTTATTCATTTGCATAATCAGATTTCCCGCGCTGACTGCTCCTTTCTTGCGCTGCTACAGGCTCTGGAAAATTCGAATTTCATTACCTCACGATTACCGAGACCGTTCGCCGTTATCGGAACCGTAAACGAAACCAGAAAAATGCATCCGCAATCCGAGTTCGATTGAGATTCCAGATTTACCAAAATAATCGTTATAGTCAGAGATTTTCTACTTTCGATCTCGCGCAGAAATCCCGCGTCCTACCCATCGGCATCGTTCATCGCGTGCCTCCCGTTACGAGCCGGTTAAGGACGACAATCTCCCGGCTCGGTAATTGTCGGAATCGCCTGGGAAAAATTCCTTTTCTCGCAGTTCGATTCTGCCGATCGATAAGCCGTCGATTCTCGTCTCGGCGCGGCTCGGCGCGGGAAAGACACATAACCGCGGTTCTCTCCTGGCAACGGTGACCTTTCGTTCGCGTCTAGCGTATGCACGCCGGTGTGCTCGGACCCTTACGTTCACTCGAATGGACACCGAGTTTCCATCCGGTCACAAAAATCCTCGAGAGCGAGCGCGACCACTGAAGCATGCACATTGTTAGCCAACATCGGGCCGGCCGGTCGAGTCAAACTGCGAGACGGCTCGCGCGCTCTCTCGCCTCTAAAAGCGGAATGCAGACCGAACACTTTTCTCCTCGTCGTCGTCGTCTCTCTCTCTCTCTCTCTCTGCTCTCCGCGTTCCCAGTCTAGAGACCCGCGTTTTCCCGCGGCCCGATTTATTCCCGCCTCAACGCCACTTGCTTCGCATCTTCGACACGCGATCCTCTACGAACGCCAACCGCGGTGGCGCGATGTTTCTTCGGCTGACATTCACGTGTTCGCCGTCTATTAACGGGAATCGTAGGTTCAACGGGCGTTGCATACGCTACTGACATCGTTCCGAGGCTTTTTCCAACTGGTCCATCAACCAGGTCTCCAGTTTTCCCTGTCGAGGCGACATTAAAACAAGTTTTCTTCGGAAGAAAACTGTTCGGAGTTTAGAGTTCGATACAGAAATTGTTTCTCTTCTCGTGTGTTTCAAGTATTAATCCTAGAAAGTCCTCCGATGTTCTCAAAGCAACAAAGATACGTTCCTAGGATTTTTCTAGCTGGTCCCTCAACCAGGTCTCTCGTTTTCCCTGTCGTAACGACGCCGAGGCGACATTAAAACGAGTTTTCTTCCGAAGAAAATTATTCAGAGTTTAGTGTTCGGTACAGAAATTATTTCTCCTCTCATTTGTTTAAACTAGAAAGTCCTCCGATGTTCACAAAGCAACACAGATACGTTCCTACGATTTTTCCAACTGGTCCCTCAACCAGGTCTCTCGTTTTCCCTGTCGCAACGACGCCGAGGCGACATTAAAACGAGTTTTCTTCCGAAGAAAACTGTTCGGAGTTTAGAGTTCGGTACAGAAATTGTTTCTCTTCTCCTCCGTTTCAAGTTTCGACGCTAGAAAGGCTCAGAAGAAAATTATTCAGAGTTTAGAATTCGGTACAGAAATTGTTTCTCTGCTCATCTGTTTCGAGTATCGAAAGACTTCCGGCATTCAAGCTGCACAAAGCAACGAAAATACGTGTCTCGAGTTCTTCAAATTATTCGTTGTTTCAAAAGGATTAGACGAAAACGCAATAGCTTGTACGGTGTCTGTGGAACTTGTCTGAAACGTGTCTCTGTTCTCAGTTCTTCAAATTATTCGTTGTTTCTTCAACATCAAAAGTCGACGACGGTGGAACTTGAAGCTAAGCACTCGAAGCTCGGTGAAACGTGTCTCGTAGCTAATGAATATTCGCGATTAGGAGCCGTCGATAGCGCCGAGAATTTTCTCCGGGAGAATAGCCGGTCCCGACGGTCAGTTTCTGTTAAGACTTTAATCGCCGGAAGGTTAGTACCGTCCGTGGGAAAATCCGCGCCTAAAGACGACACGCGGCGGCTGACTGCGAAGGTGGCGAGTGCTCGCGAGCGAGCGTGAACGAGTCGCAGCTAAGTTGAGCAAATGGTGTTATTCCCACAGGCTGTCCTCGCTGCCCTTTTCGCCGTCGCTGCCGCCGTTCCCGGTGGTCTGACCGGAATCGTCACCGACCATGGAATTGGCCCGATCCACGCTCCCCTGGTCGTAGGCCATGCTGCACCCCTGCATGCCGCCCACGTCATCGCCCAACCCGTCTCCCCCATCGTCCGCACCGCCCCGATCGTCACCAAGTCCGTTCTGACCCACGCTCCCCTGCCCCTCCTCTCCGTTCATGGAGGTTTGCATTAAATGATCGACGATTTTTCTATATTACAACACCACCAACTCACGACGAGACAAACCCCCCCTAGAAAAAATACCCCCCTCTATTCCTCGTAAATCGCCCCCTCGAAAACACACGAAGAAAGAAGAAAGGAAAACGGCCGCCGAACCCCGGAGGTACAACCTGAAAAAAAAAAGAAGAAGACCCGAAGAAGACCACAACGAACCACAATCTCTCTCTCACACCATGCCGATCTATCCATCAAGATATGACGCCCGGAGACGCTCGATCCCGCACGATACGGGAACGTCCAGGACGCGAGCCGATCGCGCGGGTCGGGACCAATCGGCCGGCCTCACTCCTTCTCTGTGTATTCGCGAACTTTTCTAGATCATCAATGTAATTCGGACATTCATTCATTTGCACCATCATCCAGGACCCCTCCCCTTTTGGTCATATGGAATTTAAATAAAATTTTATTTAAAAAAAAAATGTAACGCTGTTGTCACGTTCTCTCCTCCGCCGCTTGCGATCCTCCGCAACATAAATCACATCCCTTGGGATCGAAGTGTCTCGAAAGTTCTGGCTGCCAAGTGTTCCTGCGCTTATGGTCTATTATAAATCCAATACGGTCTTGTGTGTGTGTGTGTGTGTGTGAGTTGACGCTCAATCTATGCATTAAGACTATCAATCGAGTTTCAAATGTATATAGCATATCCATAATTGCATTACGTCTCTGTACAACAATGCATATTCACTCGTTTGCACCACCATCCGGGACTCTTCATTTTTGGTCGCACGGAATTTGGATAAAACTGAATTCCAAAATGCCAATTATTGTTCTGTGCATCTTTCACCATTTGTCAGACTTTCCCCATTCAAATGAAACCAATAATACTATATATACTGTATTATTAATTCTACCGGAAAGTTCTGTCTGATAGTGTCACTTCAAGTTTCAATCCACATGCACACGTTGATTTGAGACATATATGACTATCTCTCTTCATCATTATATTTACACGCATCTACTCTCCTAAAACGATGGAAAGTACAATGGAATTCGAAACGATAGAATTCTACAATAAATATTATTAAATGTATGAAAATTGTGTTATTCTCTTCCAATTCAAGAACGGACTGATAGAACCTCGAACATCCGAACCTTGTGAACAAATTAATCCAAACCGACGGCTTCGGTTTCTCCTGCACCAAGAGGATCACACTGAAACCGCAAACTGCCACCATCAAACGGTCCGCAGCATAATCATGAAATTTCGCCTGACGAGTGACGAGGCTATCGGTTCTGTATTCCAATCAGAAGAATCAGGGTCATTCGCCTAAGAGAGAAAAAGTCTGAAGACCAATATTTTACGCGCCGCTCGAAAACTCCCCTACTTCCATCGCGGCGATGGACCACGCTAAGAGTGTACCCGGCGATCCTTCATCCGGCGAACTTTCCCGATCAGCGAGGAAAACAGTCGGAGCCTCTTTCATCTTCATCAGGGTGCGTTCACCCTGCGAGCATGGCGGATCTCGGAGGGCTATGGAAGACTAGGACACGTGTAACGATATTTCCGCGAGCCAGAACGGACGAATGTCTGCTGGCGACGTATGCGGGCTGCCGCATAAACGAGCATGACCGGAGACGCGGCCCCCATGCATGAATACGCCAACCTTCGAGCCCCTTCGTTTTTACGGGCGACCTATCTCCGAAAGAGTTCCTTTGAGCTCTGAGAAGAGAAGCTGTCTTCGTCGGCGCGGAAAAGAGCAGTCCTCGGTATCAGCACACGGCTGACGATCTGACGAGAGCTTTCGAAAGGTTGGCAACCGCCTCGCGGATTTTTTACAGCCGCCATAAAAGACCGGAGGACCACGAGGACGAAATTAGCCGGCGAAGAACGAATGCGATTCGACTGCAAGCTTTATTTAGGGTACATTTGATAGCGGTAGAAAATTATTCGATGATATTTCCAAGCTCTTCCTGGTGGAGTCTCTCTTTCGTGGACAGGGTTCTCTGTGTCTCTCTGCTGCGGGTTCGATGCGCGTGAGATTTGGCGGTGGCGTCGGAGCGGCGTTAGTAGTAGTAGCTCGGATGAAGCAATTTGTATCCGTATCCGTATCCGTGGCTGTAGGAGAGCGGGTAGGTCGCGGTGTGAAGAGGAAGCACCTTCACATACGGCTGCGAATAGACCAGCGGGTGGCTGATCAGCGGCGGTACCGGAGCTGGCTCAGCAGAAACCGCCATCATGGCTACGACCAGCAACGCAATCTGCCGAAAATTCAGAATCACACTGATTTGTTAACCCCTCGGTGACGAACGATTTTGATGATTTCGTCGCGTTCAATCACTCCTCTCGGAACAACGTTGATCCTCTTGTCAGACTTGACAGGGTGTTTTCAGGGTGTTTTTTCAAAAACTGGACTTTCACGTGAATTAAAAATCTTTACAACCCACAGTCTAGTGACGATCTTGTACGTTGCTAGAGAAAATCAAATTAATTTTGCATCCATCATTACTTAAAGTTAGGTACGTAACAAAACGATATTCAAGAACGTATAATCGTTCTACGATACGTTGTATTTGATAGAAAATTATGGGTGGCCCGACATTACGCAAAACGCAAATTCTCTTTCCATAGTCTTCGTGTTCATTTCTCCATGTACGAACTTGAATTTCAACCAAAATTCCGAAGTATTTTGAATCGAACGCACAACAGAGGAACATTTTGATGATCGAACTATTGATTTTTCTTGTTAACCTTTCGCGGGCCACGAAATCGGAAAATGGTTTTTTTTTTAAATCAATCGGTCGAGCGGACCCTGAAGTATCCGAGTGACCAATATAAATAAAATGCGATTGATGGTTCCGAAACTGTGCTCGAGAAGAACGCCATTGAAATTTAAATACTCCGTCCGAATACTCGTATTTCGAATTGAGTTATAATTTAATTCAGTTCCACACTACTGACTATTACTATAGCGTTTGTGTGATCTTTTCAACCTCTGTTAGATCACGCCTGTCAAAAGGTTTCGCGGTTCGCCATTTTTCCCCGGAATGACAAACGACGTTCATCATTCACACTGAACGCGAGTAATTACAGGGCACTTCGGTTTTGCACAGTCGTGTGTACCATTGACGTAATCCGTGACTGATCATACGAATTGAACATTATGCGTCCATCGATTGTTCCATTAACTCCGGGCTGATGGAAGATTTACGGGGCCCGGTTCTGCTACGCGAGCCGTTATTTGCCTATTTGACGATCTTCGCGCGATTGGTATGTAAAATGGCCGAGAGATTGAACGAGGTCGTCTGAGACGCGATAATTATCGAATCTGAACGATGTTCTATACTCGAGAAATGTTACATAAAGTGTTTTACGCTCATGAAGTATGGCTGGGTTTTTACAATGTTATGCCGCAGTAAATCTACACCTTCTTAATTGCACATTTCTGCGTCTGATATTTCTATTTCTTTATTTCTACGTGTCCGACTGGAATTAGCCATTTCACTGCCACTCACCGACGTCTAAACGACTTGTTCTTATTCTATAATAAATGACTCTAATTTCTTTATAGACTCTTAGTTTCTTGAAATCAAAATCAACTCGAATAATCAACACTAAAGAAAGCTACAATTTTTCTAAACTTAGTTCTACGCTATGTTCTTTGCCAGAAATATTTCTACACTGTGAAATATATTTCTATTGAGCATGTACCAAAATCAGAGAAACCGACACCATTGGGAGAAACGCATGAAATCGGAAAAAAATGAATAGTATCGACGGAAGCAAGCACTTATAACTGTACAGGTGCACGGTGGACGATGCAAATAAATGGCAGGTTAAAAAATTCTAAAGACTGATCGGTGCTACACAGACAGGGAACAGGTTCTTAATGACCGTACATTCAGAAACTGTAGGTTACAACGGTTTAATTTTTCAATCTGCAAGTCAATTACATTTTGAACGAACTGACCGTTCAATATTTGCGTTACACGTTCCTTCGTCTAAATCTTTTTTCTTTTCCTACAAAAATCGAGAAAAACACTTCACGGAAAACTCCCAATGCACCAAGTCGAGTTCGTGCATCAGTTTCTTATTGACGCGAGAAGAGCTGTTCTCTTCTTTGAATGGTACATTCCCTTTTATTCCCCTTTGATTTGAACTTTAATCGAGATCGACAATTCTTTGACAATCGTCTGTTCAACGTTTAAATTGCTCTACTAATCTCCAGAGAAGAAAACATGACACAGATTGTTGCAATAGAGTAATGAGTACTCAAGAAAGATTTAAAACGATTTAAATCAACTTTAACCACCAAGAAAATACGAGCTCCGTTGAACCTCGCCAAATAAAGCAGAACTGTTCAGCTCGAAAATAAGAAAACCGCCATGAAATGTCTGTCAGCCGTGCAGCACGCGATTTATGAAATTTCGTCTTGAATAAAAAGCGAACTTTCGCACGGTGTCGCAGGGCGTCCCAACGAACACACACCCACACACACGCACACAAGCACCCACGCACATATGCACGTAAGTAATCGCATATGATAGCTATACTTGCCAGCTTGAACATGTTAAACGTTTTATCGGCTTTCCCGTTGGCAAACACGAAGGGACGGACGCAAATGGATACTGCAGTTGCCGCTACAGAAATCGAACTCTTTATATATATACGGGCCGTGTCATCTTCATTGTTTGCTGTCTATAGGGGAGCCATGGTCAGCCTCGATCGTCACGATAATCCGTGTCCGCGAATCGAACGATTTTTTCCGTCCTTCTGGCGATCGTCTTCGACGTAACCAGCCGGGACAGGTGGTGTGGCGCGGTGCGAGCCTGTCATAAATATGCAACGGCAGCGCGGCCTGTGCACTAGGAAATTGTTACCGTCCAGCGTTATCGCGAGATCAGTATCGTTCCCATTGATTTATAGAAGGACTTCGCCGACAACGACAACGGTTCGAAGGACGCGTGTCCGTCCGTCGCGCGAGAAGCGACGTTTTCGCGGAGAAAAAGAAACTCGGCAAAAAGGAAATTCTCTCACGGAAAACGCGAAACCTTCGCTCGGCTCCAGACAGGGAGAGAGAGAGAGAGAGAGAGAGGGAGAGAGAGAGAAAGGATAAATCTGCCTTCTAACGTTCTTGGAGCGTTCTCTTGATCGTCGCACCAATGGGGACACGTTTCGCGTGTTGGAGGACGAGCCAGTGGCGAACCGTTTAATTAACGAGCGACCCGAAGAAAGCGTCTTTTCGCGTTTCGTTTCTTTGATATTCATCCGCCGCCGTGGCTTCCTCTGCATCGTAAAGAGGCATCTGCATACCGTGTAACACGCTCGAGTTCACGACGCCTTTATCGACCCTGAAGATAACCGTGGGCGAAGGTCTTTGGCTCGGCTCTTACGGGGGGCGAGTATTTATCCGGCGAGAGACGTTTGTTGGACTCGTACGTTTCGGGGGTGAGATAAGGTTTTCTTCGGACCGGTTCGTCTTTTATGATGTTTTATTGCGTCCCGGGCGTAGCTTTCGATTTATCGCGAACCATAATGTCAGACGGATGGTATTAAATCCGCTCGGTTCGGCGCGCTTTGTGTAGAACTCGGACAGTTTCGTTTTATTCAGTCGACAGCGTACATACGATTACCGAAGGAATTGTTCTCTCGTGTCTTAAACGTGAAGAATGTTCGGTGTAACAGAGATGAACGCCTCTCTTACAAACTAGCGATGCCGAATGTTTAGACAAAAATATTTCTGTTCAAATAGCTGGAAATGTTTAAACGATCCCTCAGAGATACATCTGATACCATCAATGAGGTGGAAACGGCTTTGGGAAAATGGCTGCCACGTAATGTTAGTTCAGGACACTCAGCTTAAATTTTCAAGAAACGGAGCTCAACTATCGTGTAACAAGATATCGATTTATTAAAGAGAAATAATTTCACAGTGTAAAAATAAAAATTGTCCAATCGCAGGAACAATTGCCTATTACCTAAACCTATTAGATATGGTTTTGGGAAAATGGCTGCCACGTCCTCTCAGTTTAGGACACTGAGCTAAAATTTTCAACAAACGGAGCTCGAATATCGTGTAACAAGATATCGATTTATTAAAGAGAAATAATTTCACATTGTAAAAATAAAAATTGTCCAATCATAGGAACAATTGCCTATTACCTAAATCTATTAGACATGGTTTTGGGAAAATGGCTGCCACGTCCTCTCAGTTTAAGACACTCAGCTAAAATTTTCAAGAAACGGAGCTCAACTATCGTGTAACAAGATATCCATTTAATAAAGAGAAATAATTTCACATTGTAAAAATAAAAATTGTCCAATCGCAGGAACAATTGCCTATTACCTAAACCTATTAGACATGGTTTTGGGAAAATGGCTGCCACGTCTTCTCAGTTCATTACACTCAGCTAAAATTTTCAACAAACGGAGCTCGAATATCGTGCAACAAGATATCGATTTATTAAAGAGAAATAATTTCACATTGTAAAAATAAAAATTGTCCAATCGTAGGAACAATTGCCTATTACCTAAACCTATTAGATATGGTTTTGGGAAAATGGCTGCCACGTCCTCTCAGTTTAGGACACTGAGCTAAAATTTTCAACAAACGGAGCTCGAATATCGTGTAACAAGATATCGATTTATTAAAGAGAAATAATTTCACATTGAAAAAATAAAAATTGTCTCCTCAGGGAATTTTGCCCTCATGTGATCATTTTGGAACATCTGCAGCTCATTGCAACGTTCGCCGATTTCGATGAAGTTCTCAGAACATGTACAATTCATACAGATCTACAAATCGTACTTTCTACATTCTCAATGTAAATCCACATAAAAAAGTTGCAAAATACAACTTTTACTATTTTCCCTGCACTTTCGACCAATCGCAATTTATGCAAAAAATTGTTTTCACTTTACGTAGTGACTCAATTGTTCTAACTTCTGAAAAAAAATTCAAGTAGTATAGTCTATAATATAGTCTGTAGTAAAGCTGTGCGATTTTTAAGAGCGTGCGGATACTTATTGGACTGACTGTATGCGACCCCCTCGTCGCTTGATAAATCGTTCGCCGTTATCGCGGTGGCCGTTTAATTGGTTTACAGGGCAATTCCTAAAATAGTTGCGGAGTTAACGAACGTTGCCCAAGAAATTCACGGCGATGAATGCCTTGTCGAGGCGGGCACACACGCCAGCCCAGCTTCGAGATAGGGGAATGTCGGTCCGCCATTGCGTCGCTGCTAAAGAGACCTCGGTGTGTTTGCTGGTACGCGCGGCTCCTTGTGTCCGCCGATGCGGAACCGAGCCCGAGTCTCTTTCGAAATCGCGGAGATAGAATATACACGTTTGCATAATGAACGCGTGGAACGAAACGGCCACGTTTTGTGCTGTACGATTCCGTCGGCGCGTAGGTGTGTTCACCAGTTGCCGGTGCCCGTATTCCTGGATCGTAAAATCGCTCGCGGTGTTTCATGGTCGATAAACAATATCGCTCGGCTCGCCTGTTACGCGCTACCCTATAATCCGTCGCCGGGCAGTCGATTTTCTTTCGAGCCGTTTCACACTTTCGCTGTCTGATTTAAACGCGGTTTTTCAATCGCTGATCCACGCGTCGCTCGTTTGGAGATCGCTGTGACGTAACATAATCATCGTGCCGAGGGAAACAACTGTTCCGAATTGTTACAACCAGCCGGACTTTTATGTGAAATGAATGGCTAAATAAGTTTAGATATCAATATTAACAGGTTGATGAATGCTTTTAATTCTGTCACTGTTTTATATTTCACCTATTCGTTTTTATCTTAACTTTGGAGAAACATTCGGTCGGTGTTTGATACAATATTTTTACAGCACGCATCATCGTGATAAAGATACAGTTTAATTTTTGTATATATATCCTTTGTGTTTTGGATGGTCCCTTTTACGAGGACGTATGTACCCGAAATTGTCTTCGTGTTGTATCGAGTTCGATTAAACGCAAATGCAATTTGTCGTAACTGGATTTAATAACGCTTCATGAATCCGTAATCCCACGGGGAAATAATGAAACGAACCGGACGAAAAATGTGAACCATCGATCAACCCGGGTTAATTAACTACCGCTGGGGGTGTTCGTTCGATTTTTATCGCTTCCTGTCGGCCGCTGTCGGTAATCGATTCGGCAAAACATTGTTATTCGGCGATGTGTGCATTCCCATTATCGACGTCATTATATGTCAGTTATTCGCGTTTCTGATTGGGCATTCGTGCTCACGTTAATGTCAATTAGGGACGAAATGATTCATTGCCCGTCTGTTAACTGCTAATCGATTGAAAATACATTTGTCGAACTAAAATTTACGGCTTCGACATTTTTCGAAGATCTCTATATTTCAGAAACGCGTAAAATTGTGCGATCAATGTATGACAGTTCGACACTTTCATGTCAATAAAGTATCGAGTATTCCGCAAAACATAAAGTTGATTTATCATGGCATTTAAAATGGCAATGGTGCATCTATTGTATTCAGGGCGAATCGTAGACGTTGCAATCTTTTCCTGCGAACCTACAAGTTTTTACCGGCGCAGAGTTGACTTCTCTAGGACAACTCATAATTGTCAGATGGCAAAAAGAGAGGTACTTAACTTTTTTCAAACGCCACAAAGTATTAATAACTTTTTCCCAGAATGGCCCTCGCATTTACTTGAACCGTTCTCTCTTTTTTTATCATTCTGCGTGGTTAAAGAGTTACGAGAACGCAATTTTTAACTCTTTATACGGCTCGCCCCGTACAGGATTGCTCCCGTAGGTTTTATAGCATAATAAAGAGCAGACGTCGTAAAATAAATCGCAGTATATATCCATACGGATAAACTACATAAAGTTAAACTGCTCTATGCGCACGAACGACGCCCAATGGTCTCCCCGATATTTCGATGTGCGATCAACAGATCCCAACACCCAAAAATCCAACGTTCGATCATGCAGTATTAACGCCGATCCTCCGTTTCCAGGTTCCTGGCGATCTGGTGGCCGCTGAAGTGTCAGATCACGAAGAAGCGGGCCAGGTTGATGATAGTCGTGATCTGGTTCATCGCGTTGACGACGACCTCGCCGTGGCTGTTGTTCTTCGACCTGGTGGCGATCTACGACGACGATCCCGAGCTGATGCTGTGCCTGGAGGTCTGGCCTCGTCCAGAGGACGGCACCCTGTTCTTCCTGATCGGCAACCTGACCCTGTGCTACGTCCTGCCGACGATCCTCATATCCGTCTGCTACATCCTGATCTGGATCAAGGTGTGGCGGCGGAACATCCCGACGGACACGAAGGACGCCCAGATGGAGAGGATACAGCAGAAGTCGAAGGTGAAGGTGGTGAAGATGCTGGTGGTGGTGGTGATCCTGTTCGTTCTGTCCTGGCTGCCGTTGTACGTGATCTTCGCGGTGATCAAGCTCGGCGGCGGCTCGGTCGAGCGGGAGGACGAGATCCTGCCGATCGCGACGCCGATTGCCCAGTGGCTCGGCGCCAGCAACTCCTGCATCAACCCGATCCTCTACGCGTTCTTCAACAAGAAGTACCGGCGCGGCTTCGTGGCGATCATGAAGAGCGGCCGTTGCTGCGGCAAGATCCGGTACTACGAGACGGTGGCGATCATGTCCTCCTCGACCAGCATGCGAAAGTCCTCCTACTACGTGAACAACAACAACTCGTCGACGAGGCGGGCCTGCCACGGGCCGCCCGTGCACCAGGACAGCAACGTCTCCTACATCTTCAACCACACCGGCGTCTAGATCCCCGGCCGCTACCCCCACCGTGTTGGAGAGATTTCGATGTACGGCTTACTATCCGAGGCTGGCCGCCCAGACCGGGTTTCGAACGCGAGAACGGTCCGAGGTTCGAGGTCACGCCCCGACGTTCCAAACCGATTGTCACTCGGATCGGACTAATCGCCGATTCAACGGAGCACCAACGCGCGTCGGCTGAACAGAGCCGACGCGTCTCGAGAACCAGCAATTTGTTCGCTTGGGTCGCGGTGACCCTTGTTGTCGACGTGATGATAACACCACAGGCACACAACACAGACACGTACACACGGAGAGGCAGACAGACAGACAGACAGACAGACGGACAGACAGACACGCGTTTCACGTATTGGATCCGTCATTTTGTATCTTCACCGCGTGATAATGTATTTTGTTAAGCAGAACCGGAAAATCGGGAAGAAAAAAAAAGAAAGGGAATTTCTGGCTCTCGGCTCGCCGTTGTCATGGATACCTTGCTCCGACATATCCGGACGTCTCTGGAACGCTGATCGTAAGGAGGCTCCTGGATAATTCGGAGGCTTCCTCCTTTTTCTGTTTTCTTTTTCCACCGACGATCGTCTTTCTAGATTTCTAAGGAATCCACGAACAAAGGGACCGAGTTCGCCAGCTTGAATATCAGCGGGATGTATGACAGCGGCGAACGCGAAGGGGTGGAGCTCGGGGGAGGTGGGGCGGGGGAGGGATAGGGGTGGCGATGATCGGAAGAGCGAGGAACGATCGGAGACGTTTTCGCGGGGTGGTTCGAGCATCTTGTTGTCTCTCGACGGTATACGACACGCACACTGCCACGAGACACAATTAGTGCGCGACGCGTTGCTAATTAATCCTGAGCAGCTGGCCGCGCGTCACCCGCGTTCCACGGTGATTCTGCCTGATAGAGAGAAAAAGAGCGAGGGAGAGAGAGAGAGAGAGGAATCTCTGCTAGATCAACTATCGCGGTTTCGGACACCGTGAACAGCGAAACGATCTCGAACCGATTTTGGGTCTTTAGGTTACGTAACACGGCGACTAATCCGTGCGTTGCATGCTGCGATTTCAGTGACAGTAATTGTATAACACCTAACCGTTACCCTCACACACTATCGGCGTAGCATGTTACCGGAGTGTCCGAGCGAGCAACAGAGATAGAGACAGTGTGTGCGTGTGATAGAGAGAGAGAGAGAGTGTGTGAGAGAGAAACAGATAGTAGCGCAATGCGCAGGACAGACCGACGATCGAACTTCGGTTAAAACATTACCTCCGCACACGAAACAAACAGATTAAATAGGTATTCTACTTGTACTTATCTTAGCACGGTCGATTTCAACAGGTATATACACAATATATATTTTCTTATCGGAACGTTAGACGATCTAGTCTTTTTTGGGATTTCTTAAGGTGCCATACATATTACGTACGCCTATATAACAATTCTTATCGAGATTATTATATACTAAGGACAGCAGAGAACAATGGACGGTCCCTATCGATACCGGTCCGCGCACGACAGATTAACGATTCTCACGCTTTCGTCTTTGCCGCGTTATCAACGTTGCCTACCCTTCCTCCTGTTCCCCTCTCGTTCCCGTCTCTGATTCCCTGTCCCCGATCCCGTCAGATCCCCCCCCCCCCCCCCCTTCCCCCCAACGCCCAATGTTACGCCCGGAGAAAGGCGGAAGTGACCGACTTACCGTTTTGTCTCGAATTATACTCGATCGATTGCATGTGCGACGAATTTAACGCGGTCACTGGCGACAATAACGACCTTTTACGCTCGGGGAGGGTGGACTCTCCTGTCACGAGCTAGTTCAGAGACCATGATTACGTACCGGTGGTCGGCTGGTCGACGACAGGGCCGCCGCTTTTGCTCGGTTTCGCTACAGCAAATCACGGCTCGATCCTCGTCCACCGTAATTTCGCCGCGACGCGTGCCTCAGCGCGCGGACTTTTTTAGAGCCGGACCCCGCCGATCGGATCGTAGCGGAGACTATAGTCGCCCGCTATAGTTGCCTGTACGGTCGACCCCTCGGCATGGAACAACCACGCCTTGCATGACTATTGGCGCGTCCTCGTGCGCCTCGATCGGTTCTCGATCATTGTTGGACAGACTCGTTTGCTTCGAAAGAGCAATCCGGTTTGGTCCACCGAGACTCGGACTACCGGGAAGAGCATGTCTACGACGAACCGAAGTGAGAACAGAAATGGTCCACAGAAATGGACCCCGCAAACAGGCTACCGAGCAGACTCAACCTTAGACGCAGGGGAGTGCGATTATGTATGGAAATCGGTGATCGAAGCCTGCTGCAAGCGAGCGCAGGAGCCGACGCGGCGAACGCGCCTGCGCGAGACCGTCACGTGACCCCAACCGTTCCCGCCCCGCCACGTAGCGATCCGCCATTGGTCGGTGCGACTGACGGGGGCGTTCCTTCTCGCCGCACTCCCTCTGTAGTCCAGTTGTCGAGGTGTTAGGCACGCGGTGGCCACGATATCCGAATCCAGAGCCATCCCAGCTGGTATAATGCGCACTCGTTCGCTATAGTCCGAGACTTGGCCGGCCAAATTATCGTTCGAATTACCCGACGATCGATTCGAAGCGAACGGGGAGCCATGCCTGTTCCGTTCCGTGCTGACGGGATCGGTGAGCGTTCCGGCGACCTTCTACGAGACTTTTATCGGGAATTTTACATAGCACTTTTCCTCGATCGCCAGAGGGACACTCCGTCGATCGACTGTGGATCGTTGTCCGCGAGAATCGTCCGTTGTTTGATTTCCATCGAAATCATCGAAGAGGGAGAGAGAGAGAGAGGGAGAGAGATAGGGTGGTGTTGAGAAACAGGAATTTGCGAGGAGACAGAGTAAACCGTGACCCTTTGTAGAAAAAGAAAGAAAAAAAAGAAACGAAAAAGTGAACAAAATGATAAAACCGCGAAACCGACACAAAACCGTACGGATGGTGGTAAACGTTGTAAAGGAGCTGCAGGATTTTATGATAGAGCAACTATTTTCGTAAGGTTTTTATACGTGGCGAGACAAGGATCTAGATGTAAAACGAAACATGCGAAGAAATAATGTATAGAAACGGTCGTGAGATACCTTTATTCATATCTTATTGTGGCTCAACGATGCCGGCGAGAGTGTTGGGTGACGTTCCGTTTTGTTTTTGTAGGGATATAAGGATACCGTTTAGGGTTTACAAAACGATGAAAATACGTACACAAGAAAAATGATGGCACACGACGAACACAAATTGTAAAACGGAGGGCACACGTTGAGAGGAATATTATAAAATCTCGAGAAGCGACTGTATACGTACTAAACCGTGACTAAGCATTTAAGTTTAAACGATAACGATCGCATAAGATTGAAATGTTTATATAGCATATATATATATACATATACATACATATACAAGAAAGAATATATATATATTATATTACACTAAACGTCTACCCGCTGTCTCTATGTAAAGAAAAAAAAACAAACATATAAATTATTGTATGTAAGTATGTATATCGTTGCGATGTTGTAATTATATACACCGCCGTTACCTCCATTCTTATTCGTTGTCTCAGCGAGAAACTCACGGTCTCATTGATTTCCATCGGAGCGAACGAAAACAATTGTTCTTCGCTCGTTCACCGATACTTTTCCTACGCACAGTTCAGAGAGGAGACGAGCATAAACGAAAGGAAATCGGTTGGAAAGGCCCTCGCATTGTCCGGCAATATACACACGGTTTCGTCGGTTCGTACAGAGTGGCTCTGAATCGAGGAGGATTAAGGGGTCTATGATACTCGGGAAGATCGGCAAAAATGATTCGGTTAATATGCACGATCACTGTGCGACAAATGTGAACGAAGTCTTTTGTAACGGTATATCAAGCGGGTGGAACGCCACAAGTAGCTTTACGCATTTATGGGATATCCGATGTGAAAGGAAACAGCTCGATCGAGATTAGGACAGGTTTTCTCTTGATTTCGATTGTTTTTTAATTTTTTTTTGCCGTTCGAAAGAACATATTTCGTTGATGCTGGCGTAGAGTGTAGAACAGCATTCGACGATGGAGACGCGCGCGATTGTCTGGAGCTGCTTCGACAAGATGGCCGCCGGTGGCCATTTTCCTCATTGTTCTTCGCAGAAGACTATACCAATCTCGTTTCTGCTTTGAATTTTACAATTTTTCAAATTGATTAGAATTCGAAACAGCGCCATAGGGGTACGTAGAATTTGTTTTGTTATTCTTTGGTAATCTCGAGGTCCTGTATCGAATAACGAGCATAGTCTAAGGTGAAACTATAAGGGTAGAATTACGAAATCGTTGGATGCATCTGTTCGATGATCAAAGTTTCTAGAGTTTAATAAATTTTGTTACTATTATACTGATTATCATTAACCGACTGTTGTTAATTAACTAATACTTGTAACTTGTAAAATCTTCACCGTTACCACGTAGTGGGGTGTAAATCCTCGATGTCCTTGAACGGACGTCCAAAAACTCTGTTCCAATTTATTAGTTAAATTTGTAATTGTTTTTACATAAAGTCTCTTTACCGGATAAAGATTATATTAAATATTATATTGTAAATACTATCTATATATATATACATATAAATATATATATATACATACATATATATATATAATCTTAAGCATAATTTGTATGTTTATAAAACGGGAACTTACGTATTGAGATGTACGTTTATATTATAAGTATAATCTTTATTCTTGATATATTCAGGATGGAGAATCATAAACAAAAATTGTCTATCGGACTTGTATTAACTGAAACGACTTTTTGTACGTGTTTCTAATTATCATGTAGCTCGAAATTCTTCGGCCCCGTGTTCAGGCTGCTCTGTACAAACGCTCGACGTTGAAACGATCCCAGTGTCTCGAACGTAATCGATAAGAATTGTGAATACTTAGGTAAGGTTGATCGATCGTCTTGATACTTCGAACTTTGGCAAAACGATATAATCATTAGTAGATCTCGAGCTATTTTGATATTTCAAATATTGTGAATATCACTGGCGACGATGTTGTCCACGTATAATGTCGTCGGCGTCTGAAATATTTTTGTATTTCGCGTGTTACCATTTACAAACTCTTTACAATGATACTGACACTGTTAGGACCTTTCTGACGTTCTCGTGTACGAACAGGAACACGTGACTCGTAGGTTGACTGTTGTCCGCGTGATGCTTAGTTCGCCAAGCCACCTTTTTTTACAGCAACGCGCATACTATAATTGTACGACGGATACTTTCGAAACATTATTTTCATACGGTTGTACAGAGTGATTCTAAAGTAGGCTACGCAACTTTCGTGACTGTACCGCGATCATCTTGGACAGGAGCATTTCTCAAAGCTGTTCCGTCAGTGTGTATCGACGGGAAACATAAATTTGTTGAAACAAAACAGACACAGAAAAGATATTCTCAAGCGATGCAACAGTAATTATGATCATCATTCGTTTTCTATAATTTACTCGTACGGTTCATTATCAGCTCGGTCACAGTTACATAATAACGATTAGCCTCTTCGAATCCGTAATGGCTTATTAGGCTCTCGAAAGCGCTATTATTAGCTCGCGTGTGCAACAAACCTTCGGCGTCAAGTTAAATCTCATTACTCGCGTGCACTCTGCTTTAACGTCCGATCGTTTTAGTATTATTGGATCATTTGTACTTATCGGAACGTACGTTCGCTGCTAAACCGTCCTGATCAGGACGAACGATCGATATCGTTAATTCCGGAGCCAGCGGACGTTAAGTCGAATGCATATGGCGCACCGAGCTCGATTCGAACAATCATTCTTTGGCGCGCTGAAAATACGAACCCGTAAAAGAAGCGATTTCGCAAGCATTGTCTCGTAAAAAATCTTTTTCTCGACCGTCAAGACGAACTCAGTACACTCCCAAAAAGTTCAATCGAACGGTGTCTACGTGTCGAGCTAGACAAGAGCTGTGTGAACCGTGAAATGTAAAATGGCGTTTCAAGCGACGAATTATTTCCAGCATCAATTATTATCAACTCCGTGAAAAAGAGACGACTTTATTTCGAGAGAAACACCGCTGCAAAATTCTTTCGATTCGTTCGTATGACCTCTTACTTTCCTGTGAAATGAAGCTTTAGTCAAAGCTTTATCAGATAACTCGAGTTAAGAATGAAGTGCAGATGGTACATTAACAATATTTTGAAAAAAAAAGAAAATGTTGCATTACTGTAGCACGAATCTGTTACTCTGAATCGAGTAATCTGACTAATTAATCATCACGCTGGTGTCTCTCGACCTTCCAACATGGCCGACGATTTCTTTTGCGAACAAATCGACTCCCGATAACCATACTCGTCCGTTCCTACGCCATCAACGGTGAATAGACATGTGAATCGAGTGCCTGGATCGATGATGCTGTTCCCGTTCGTCCGACAAACTCTGGATTTATCGATCGTTCGTTTTGGGCCGGCTCGGCACAAGTTTTATTTATATGTCTATTCGTTTTTCGCGCAATGAATCCGCACACGCTCGAGATTATTCAATTAAACAATGGCGGAGGCGTCGTTCGGTAGTCAGCGGAACCGGGGAATGTTTACCGTTGAACAATTTGCGTCAGACAGAACGATTCCCGCTCAGCGCAATGAAGTTCAACGGCTTTTGGCGATCCAATAAGCGAACGAAGTACGAGATCGTGATTATGTCACGGACTGGACCGCGGATGTTTATGCGAGTGCGGAATTTTACTGTGTCCGAACTGAACCGAATTTATTTAATGAACATTTCCCAGGAATTTTAGCAAAATCCCAGTGCTTTCGATGGAAATGGAAACTTGGGAAAATCTGGTTTATTATCAGTTATTGTTGTCCTTGATTATTTGCTGAGACCAACAAGAAATGTATTTAACCCTCAAGTGGACTATCGAGACAGCCATATTCAAATTTATATCAATAATTAATCAATGTGTATTTCTGTGTGTGTTTATCTGAAAGTTTCCATAAACTTGAATTATTGCATTTCGTTTCTAATACTGCGAAATAAAATTGATTTCCACTTACCACTTCAGTAAAAATAAATACTACTCACTTAATCGAGATGCTGTTTATTATCTGAAACAAAACGAAGCACAGTTATTTTTTAATAAAGAAAATCACAAAAATATATAATAGAAAAATATGTAAAATATATAAAAATAGCATAACATCCGCAGTCCAATGGCAAACGTAATATTAAAAGTTACATTTCTGTTAC
Organism: Halictus ligatus; assembly: GCA_028454255.1. NCBI lineage: Eukaryota > Metazoa > Arthropoda > Insecta > Hymenoptera > Halictidae > Halictus > Halictus ligatus. The sequence goes on from CM052143.1 coordinate 2,456,988, forward strand.
AATTTATGGCTGTCGAGTTTCGTTTGAAGCGAGTGTATTGTTTACGATCTGTGAGTCGCCGCTGTTTCTTTTCAAACAAACATTTTATATATTCGTTACCGAGCAGAATATTAACAATTCTTTATTGGCCTGAAATGCGAATCCGAACAATATTGTTTCGAACTACGATTCATGTTATGCGCGCACTTCAGATTGTTACTCTGTTATGCACAAATGTATACGCAGCATCTGTTAAACAATCCATTGTAAAGCAACACTGTGTTACTATGTAAGTGTCGGAAGTTAATTTGAACGATTCATTTTCGCGTTTGTGATAATAACCGAGACCAACAACCAAATGGTCATTGTACAGTAAACATAGTTGTTCACGAGCTTTCTTTTAATTGGCATTGTAAATACCATATTCATTTGCATTGTTTATCTACGCAATTCTCGAGGATGAATAAAATGCCAGAACAGAAACAAGGAGCTGATGAAGGAATTACAGTTAAAAGATTTATTATTGTTCAATATACAGGGTGTACCAAAAATGTTGGGCTTCTTTGATAGGGACGATACCTAAGGGTCATTCGAAGTAACTTTTCCCTTTGCGAAAATGTTCTCCTGAAGCAACAGAGAAAATTTTCGCAATGGAGAAAATTACTTCAAATGACCTCAGGAATTTGCCCTTTTCAAGGAAGCACAACATTTTTGGGACACCCTGTACAATACATCTGTTACAAAGCATTGCGAACGTCAATTTCGAGCGTAAACAGTTGTTAGTACTTTAACCTTTTGGACTGTAACATCGTGTCAGGTTTATTGTAAACATTTCTAATAGGGTTCGCTAAACGTGGATCGTTCGTTCCTTTTGAGTCTAAAATTCTATTTCATTGTTATTCAACCGCTAGAGAAAACATAGGAATTAGAACGTTATGAATTTATATTTTCATAGGGTGCCGATGAGAATGTTCCGATCGGCGCAGCTATGAGATAAATCATAGTACAAAGGGTTAAAGAATGGAAAAGCGAAAATTGTTTATTGTCCGAAGGAAGCAGACGTGGTTTTTCTATTGCAAGAAACAGAAAGCTTGGTGAACTGGCTTGCTATGAAAATTGTTTGCACGTTCCAGCGAAAACTGAAGGTTCAGGAACATTGAAGCGCGAAAGAGTACAACTAATTGATTGTTCAATAACTAATCGAAAGATTGACGCGAATACCTACTCTTTCCTGGTTCATAACGTTCATGTACAGTGTACGTACAACAGTATAATATCTCGAGGTCCACTCGTCGACGACATTGTTACACCTTCAGTCTTCAAGGTCATCTGCCTTCCACCGTAGAGAACACGGCAGGTCGATGCATTCGCGTTCGTCTGAAAGACGGAAAAGCGTTGCAGAAAAATCGATCACGATCGTCGCGATCGATGGCACGTTGATATTTTCCGATTCGCAAAAACGAGACGCGCATCTCGCCGTATTAAGTAGCCATTTAAGGATCCAAGGAGCCCGTATCCATCGATCTTTGAATCTCTTCGCACATTGTACGCGGAATTTGAAACGGCACAAAATGTCCGACGTTCGAACTGCGAAAATGCGTAGCGTTCCCGGATTATTGTACACAGCAATACACGTATACTCCATTACGATTTAAGGCGGAACACTTTCAGAGCGTAATTTATTATCGTTATCGTCGGGAAAAAAAAACAAATTGCGAATTTCTTCGAACACGTAACGTCTAAGTAGAGGATTTACGAATTGATTGATTGTTAATCGAGGGCACACACGGACGCACACGACACACACATGGCGTAACACGTGACACCACTGATTACACGATTGTATTCCTGGTCTTTGAGGACGATTACGGCATGTAATTGCGATCGCGATCACCGGCTGATTTATCGATTACATTGTTTTCTGAATCCGTTAGTCGGAAGGTCGTTCGAACCGTTACATTTTGTTACTCGTAATAGTAGCTTTTTCAAGTTTTTATACTAAACAATATATTACTTTCAAACGATTTCTGAAGTTTCCATTGTGCACATTTGTGGAACACATTTTGCCGGTACAATCTCGATTTTGCTAGAATTTTTATCTACTATCGTTTTATAACAATGTTTTCTATTCCGGAGAAAATCGATGGATTATGTTCGCGTCTTTAATGAATTATAATTTAGAGTACGGTTCACATTGGACAGAAAATTGTACAGGTTCAGGGAGAAGGAAATACGTGCAAAGTTTTTACACTTTCTTAAAAAAATAAGACTTCGGTATGTTGTCATTTTTGTATGATAATTTATTTGCTGTTTTCTAATCATTTGATGATATGCATACTTGGATATTTAAGTGGATTATGATTTTGCTGCTATCGCTGCGTTAAATAAAAAAAAAATACTCTAAAGATGTTCACTTGGTCGGTAAATTTTAAATTATTAAGAACAATGTAAAATTAAAATTGAAGAATTTAGTTGATTACGCTGATGCTGAAATAAAAGTTCAAAATAACATGTTTTCACATACTTAATTGTTGATAATATTAATTTTGTATAGTTTACAATCTCTAGTGAATATTTCTATATTTGAAAAGATTTCTTTAGATTGAGAGGTTAGATAAAACAATTCGTAACTTCGATAGAACTATTTGAAAATACAGTGCTAAATGGATAAAGAATAAATTGGACAAAAAGGTAATGTTTTTCATAGAGATCCGATTAGTGTACGCCAACACAAAAATTGGAAAAAGATTTTTTAAATTCGATTTCTCTCCAAACAATTCACCGATACTTAGCAGAGCATACTTTCATAGTCAGGTACACTCTACTTGTAGCAGACAACTTCTGTACCACTTGTCTGACTAAAAACAGACCTTCTTCTACTTGCTGAACCGAAGTTTTACTTGTCTGACCGAAGTTGAACTGCAGTCCACTCTCAGGTCAAGGACAAATTAAAATCTCTGCTGCAGTGCTCCTCCTAAAATATACAAATACGTCAGAAATGTTTAATTAATTTTCAATAAACATAGACCTATTAACGTCGCTGTATTAATTTTTTAAGTAAGTTCGTCTTACACTGATGATGGCGTTTAATACACATTATGTACAAATTCTCTGGTCGTTATATTCAATTCTACTTTCCACAGACACCATTGTATTTTCTTTTAAAATTTATATATTGATTTTGCGACTGCATTATTACCCTCTCTTTGCGAAAGTTTCATCATATTCGAATCGTTATCGACTATTCAATGAACCTAGATTATCAAATATTACAAATTGTGAACAAAACATATTTCAATGTTACGAAACACTCCGATCAAATATTTCCTATAAATTTTCTTGTTTAAGCCTACTCGTTCATCTTTCTGGTACAAAATGGCATTTCAGAAGTTCAAAAAATGGCGATAGCAGTAAAATAACAGCACTGATCGAAGATTGCTGTTTTTCCAAAAAAAGAACAAATTTTTCTTCTCCTTAAAAATTGTATAAGTATAATTTTATATAAACAAACAGGATCGTACGAGATAGGTCTGAAAACAGAGAACGAAAGCTTCAACACAACAAAACAAACAACAAACAGACCGCACCAATACACGAAAAAACTCTAAAGCTCTCCTTTGTTCCTTTTCCGAGTGCAATATTTTCGCGCGTGCGAGTCAACTCGCCGAAACCGCGCGAGCTATGAAGTAGAACTACAAATTTTAGTGGATAGTCGCAACGAGTCGCTTTCCAATAACTTAGAATAAATAATTACCGATCCGCCACGCGTCGCGGCGATCGGACGAACAAATGAAATTGTATTTAATTGCACCGGCGTTGGCTTTCGGCGAAATCAGTTGTCGAGAGAACTGGAGAATAAAAAAAGAGAAACAAAATGGCAAACGAAGCAGAATCGGTCCCGCGTGGTCGAACGTAAATTGGCGAAATACGCTTTGCGAACGGTCAGACTGATCGGTTCAAGGATCGACAGAACGAGTCTGCCGGAGGAGACGCTTCAGCTTCGTAATTAGGCGAATGGAGATTGTATCCATCGGTCGATGCTAACGATAAACGATAAGTATCTCGGTGAACGAACCATAACTAGAAATCGAGATTAAATGGCGGCGTGCGAGCTGAAGGCGAGCACACGGTCACGTTTCAGTTACGTTTTCTGTTGCTTTGATCGGTACACGTGTTATATGGATAAACGGCATTTTATCCGAATAACAATGAAATAATAGAAACATACTAGGTAAGGAACATGTACGCAAAATGAAATTGCTAAGTGTTTTACTATTGTATATCAATGGTGTGCGTACCAAAAAATGGGGGAGAAGAAGCGAGAGCATGCGAATGCGCTACCAATGTCGATTCCACTTGTCCCGTTAAACCATAATCCGTTCCCCCACCCCGCCCCCTGAACCCACCTCCACCTCACCCTAAATTCTACTCACTATAAGAACGATAATGGTACACTTTTGCGGTTAAAGCTCCGATACGTAAGCACTGCGAGAGGGTAGTCTTCGTTTGTTGTACGTTTCGCGCGTAGCGTCAGAACAATTGTTGTGCGTCAGCAATTCAGTGTCGGTCTGCCTCCAACGTTTTCGTCCAGCCGAAAAATTAAACAAAATAAAGAAACCAAAAAAAAAAACGAAACAAAAGTGACACAAGAAAACGAAAAGAAAAATGGAAAATGAACGAGAAACGTTCGCCTGTCTGTGGAAGTAACAATAAATTTTCATTTTCGATCATTCTCCGCGCAACCCCCACTCCACCCTTACTATCACCGTCTGTTCGAGACTTTTACGATCGAGGCGACCGAAGCCCTGAATCGTGTCCCACGAGAATTAATGAGTTGCGTAATAAGTATATGTATTTTCTCAATGAAAACGATACGATTGATATACATGTATATAGGAATATAAATCAGATATATATTTATATATATGTATATGAGTATATAATATCTATTAAAATACTTCCACTGTAAGATGATCTTTCTTCTGTACTCCTTCTCCTGTTCTCGCATGATCCATAAGCAGGTCCCTGAGTTGTTAGAGGTTCAAAATTTTTATACAGATATAAATGTCGGCAGGATGAAAGAAAAACTGTGCAGGACGAAATACCGAACTACTGACGATTCGCGGAGAAACAATTCCCATTGTTCTTACCTCCGCCATCGCCACTGCGGCGCAGAATATTCTCAGTCAATACTGTATCGACTACCGACTGCTATGACTGACAACGCGAACGCTTTGTCACCTCTGACACTCGCCGATCAGAAGCAATTGAATCTCGATTTTCGCACGCACCGCGACACCCTCCGAAGCCCTGAATAATAGATCGGCGGAAGATATGCTTCTCCCGGTGCTTTTATGCTAGCACGCGGCCGTAGACGATGACGATCACGCAGGTAGCTAGTGCCCGGGCTGATCAAAGTCATGTCAGATGAAATAAGCACTCTCCGGCGGTGTTTGACGATCGATCGGGATTTCGCGCGGCTTCAACTTCTAATCGGTTCGAAATGTCTAACGGTACCAAGGATATTTCCATTCCGCTGTCGGAATTCCTCATGAAAGTGTCGGGATGTTGGCTGGCAAAGACCGAAGGGGAACAAAAGAGGAGAACGTTCGCAAGGAATTACGCGTTTATCATCCTGTTTTTCGGAATCTACGTCGACATCACCGACATTTTCCACAGTTTCGATGATATCCCCGTGAGTGCAACCGCTTCACCATTTCGATCTCTTCTAACAAGTTCTGGACAATAAATTGTCCAAATGTTCATTTTTACACATTAAAAAAACACATTAGCCCCGTATGACACAATTTTTTCGAACGTGATAAGGTTTTTTTTAAACGAATTTAATAATATAACAACCACTTCTTGTATATTGCGAAATCTTGACGACAACTGACTACAAAATGAAAATAACAAATAACACACTATCTATATATATTTATATATATGTCACGTCGTACGTGTTGTACTGTATATTGAAGTGCAATTTCTGTCAGGACAATGTAGGTACGAACAACATTGAAAAGGTTTTGAAAAATTATGCTGGTTATGGAAAGCCCGGACTATGTTTTACTAAAATAGACCGTTGATTCGGATTCTAATTTGTTTGATATTATGAAAATCCTATTCGGTGGAATTATAAATTAAGTCGAAACTGCGTTGTTAATGTTTCTTCAATTGCAGAATCTCCTTTATGTGATCGGCAATCTATTTTTCGCCTCCATTGCCTTGGTCAAAACCACTCTGTTGCATCTGAATAAGAAACGATTTTTGAACTTAGTGTTGTACACAAGACGGAATTTTTTCCACTCGAATTACGACGACAATGAAAAAGTGTTTGTGAACCAAGCCCGAAGATATTTTACTTTCATCGTCCTTTTTACGTACAGTATCGTGGTTTACGTTACGGGTAGTTACATCGTTATTCCAATTGTCGGTAAGTGAGGGAAATTGTACGTAGAAATAGTTACAAAGTTATACTTTTTCACAAGCAACATTCCCGCGATTTTCGACCGGCACATAAAATCCGCAGTCTAAGATCGAATTGTCCACGGATAAAAATCAGTACAATCGAACTTGTTATCGAAACGTAAAAACCGAAAGCTGCAGCAGTATTTTTGCATTACTTAACCATTTTTCCTGTATTTTAGAGAACCGCGGAAGAAATCATTCGGAAAGGCAACTTCCCTTTAGGATGTGGTCCAGGTTGCCACTTAACGAGACGCCATATTTCGAAATTTGTTTCGTCCTGGAGGTATTACACGATCTATATCAAAAGAACATACGTTAGTAACAGTCAAGAGTAAATATTGGAATGTTAGCGAGGAATTTCATAATATAATACAAATATTATCTTCAAGATACATGTAACTTCTTATGTATTTAACAACAATAATTACTGAGAGCAGTTGCTACAACGGATGTAATACACTTGTAACAACTAGACTGCGGATTTATATGCAGAATAGAAGTGGTCTTGTTTAACTGCATGATGCAGGACCCACGTAGATTGTTATTCGATTCGCAGTGTTGTAATGACATTCTGATTTCACAGGCACTATGCACTGTCCATATTGGCATCTGCTACGTATGCCTCGACAACTTTTTGCTTTTGATCAACACGCATACGATCTGTCAGTTTCGCATGCTGCAAGACAAACTCTTAAATCTGTTGGACCCGAACAGCGAAATGATCGGTTCGCCCGAGTACGCCGATCAGTGTTGCCAAAACCTGAAGAAGCATATTCGAAAGCATCAAGCGCTCATCGACTACTGCGACAGAATAGAGATTGTCTTCTCTTTTAATGTCTTCTGCTACGTGTTGGTCTTCAGCGTGGTAATCTGCTTGACCATGTATCAGATACTTCTGGTAAGTTCAAACGTTATGTTGTACATGATGTACAAATTGTACAAATTGTATGGATCGAGGATATCTGAGTTTGTAAATTGTAAATATACATTCGGCAACAGTTGTAGCGAATGATCCTTTGCAGGCAGAGCTAAGTATGATACGACGGTCGTCTTTTGTAATATACTTACTCGGTAGTGTTTATCAATTGATGGTACTTACCGAGTCTTGCGGCTCTTTGACAACTGAGAGCACGAATGTCGGAGAGGTTGCGTATACAATATCATGGGCCGCGTTGTCAATGAACAAATCTGGCAGATCGTTAAGAAGAGATGTGCAAATGATCATCACGAGATCACAGAGACCCTGTCAGTTGACCGCTGCTGGATTCTTTCCCGTAACCATGCAGACTTCGACGAAGGTATTCTTCAAACGTTATTAGTTTTATGTATCACCGATTCAAAAGAATTTCTCGAGTATTGAATTGTAAAATGACTACTGCGCTTGGGCACTTCAAGTGCGAAAAACATTAATTTGTTCCATAATTTTTATACGGCAGTTCATTCATAAAAATATTGTTTATAGCTTATCAGTAGCGCAGTGTCGTATTTCACTTTGCTGAGGGAAACATCTTCAAACGTACAAGAAACACAGTCACAATAACACAATTGATTTGAGATCCGTTTGTTCATAGCACTAAGCGATCTTAATCAGTAGAATTTGTGGTTATCAATGGAGCTAACTTAGAGGTAATAATTAACAGAAGTTTGTACAACTTTTCGTCAAATTCATTAAAGTACTATTCATATAATCTTCCAGGAAAAAATGTTTATATCTGCACAGGTTACTAGCACGGAGCAATAACAATCGACCAAAAATAACAGACGAAATTAAAGTAATAAAGCATGCAGCAAAACTGAATCCACACTATTCGAAACAGCATAATTTTTTCATTGTTAGACCAAGTGACATACAAATCTGATATATATGAGATATGTATATATATTTGTCTATTCCACTGTAAATCGTCTTTTTCTGTACACCTTTTCTTCTTGTTTCCTTGTTTCTTCTGGATATGCGAAAGTAAAATTTATATGTTGTGTAATTCCAATTGAACAGTAATTAATTTGCATCGAACGATTAGAACTTCCCAATTATCCTCACTTCGTGATTAACTGGTACTTTCTATTGTAGATATGAACATGAATTATTACATTGGAGATCTCCATTTAAAAAAAGTTATAGTCAACAATTTGCATTGGAAGATTTCTTAGACAAAACAATTAAAATAGAACTAACGATTTCAACATTACCTCGTTCAGCGAATACAATAACAAGTAGTGTTGTAATAGGATCACAAATCATTTCCAGATTGAACATTTCCATCTCGCGACACTTAAAATTGACATTATAAAACTATTTGGCAGTTTTCTCACGACGAAATTTCCGAAAAACGATTCCGATTCTCCTTGTATCCGTCATAGCCACTTTTACACATAATATTCTCAGTCAAGGCTATATCGAATACTAACTGCTGTGGCTGACATCGTGAACACTTTGTCACCACTGACACTCGTACGATCAGGAGCAATTGAATCTCGATTTTCGCATAGACGGCGACACCCTCTGAAGTTCTGAATAATAGATCGGTGCAACATATGCACTGTTTTTATGCTACCGCACGGCCGTGGACGATGAAGATCACACAGGTAGCAAGTCCCCGGGCTGATCAAAGTCATGTCAGACGAAATAAGCACTCTCTAGAAGTGTTTGACGATCGATCGGGAATTTCGCAATACTTGAACTTCTAATCGGTCAGTTATGTCTACGGAGTACAACGACATTTGCATTTTGCTGACGGATTTCTTTATGAAAGTGACGGGATGTTGGCTGGCGAAGACCGAAGGGGAGCGCAGACGAAGAATGATCGCCAGGGACTACGCGTTTGTCATCCTGATTTTCGGGGTCTACATATGCATCGTCGACATTTACCATAATTTGGATAATATTTCCGTGAGTGCAACCGTTTCGCCATTTTGATCTCGTCTAACAGGTTCTGGACAATAAATTATCAAAAATGTTCATTTTTACGTCGTCGTTTCGCGAAAGTGACGAAACACGCATTCCGTAGACTCTTTGATGAAATATAATGTTATATTTGAACGATTCAGTGACACAAGTTTACAAAACTGCTAATGAGAAGAACTATATGTAGAGGAGTAAACAATGAAATAGACGGATTAAGTCTGGATTAAGTGTTCCTAGTAATTCGTTTAATTTTATGAAAATCCTGTTCAGTGGATCGTATTTTCAGTTGTAAATATTTTTCCGATTGCAGAATATCCTTTACATGACAGCCAATCTATTTTTCGTCTTCGTGGCACTAGTAAAAACCATTCTGATGCACTTGAACAAGGAACGATTTTTAAACTTATTGTTGTACTCGAAACGGAATTTTTGGCACTTGAATTACGACGACAATGAAAAAGTGTTTGTGGACGAGGCTCGGAGATCGTATACTCTTTTCATGACAATTATGCACTGCATTATGGTTTACGTTACGGGTAGTTACATCGTTATTCCAATCGTCGGTAAGTGAGGGGCATTAAATGTAAAAATAACAATCGTACATCCACAATGCTTTTTCACAAGCAACGTTCTCGCGATTTTCGACCGGCATATAAAATCCGCAGTCTAAGATCGAATTGTCCACGGAAAATAATCGTGAAAAACGAACTGTTTAACCAAACTTCCAACTGTAGCTTCCAATTCAGGCGGTATTTTTGCAATACTTAACCATTTCTCCTGTATTTTAGAGAACCGCGGAAGAAATCATTCAGAAAGGGCACTTCCCTATCGGATGTGGACCAATCTGCCACTTAACGAGACGCCATATTTCGAAATTTGTTTCGTCCTGCAGGTATTACACGATCTATATCAAAAGAACATACGTTAGTAACAATCGAAAGTAAAAATTGGAATGTTAGCGTGGAATTGAATAATATAAATTAAAATTAAAATTTCAAATCAATTAAAATTTTATCATCAAGATGCATATAACTTTAATTGCAAACGTATCTTTATGTACAATAATTACCGAGTGCAGATACTGTTAAGGATGAAACTAGTTTGCGGATTTATATGCAAAATAAAAGATGTCTTGTTTAATTGCATGATACAGGACCTACGTAGACAGTTACTGTTTTCTTTTCTTTACTAATTCTAATGAGACGAATAAAGAATAATTTTTGATGATCAATACATCAAATTCGCAGTCCAGTAATAACACTTTGATTTCACAGGCACTGATCACTATCCATGTTGGCATCTGCTACGTATGTCTCGACAACTTTTTGCTTCTGGTCAACACACACATAGTTTGCCAGTTTCGGATGCTGCAAGACAGACTGAAAAATTTGTTGGTCCGGAAAAGTGAAATGATCGATTCGCCTGATTATGCGGATCAATGTTACCAAGACCTCAGGGGGTGTATTCGAAAGCATCAAATACTGATCAACTACTGCGATACACTCGAGATTAACTTCTCTTTCAATATCTTCTGCTATGTGTTAGTCTTCAGTATAGTAACCTGCTTATCCATGTATGAGGCACTGCTGGTAAGTTTAAACATTGTATTATAGATAATGTAAATAAATTACTCAACACTAACAATCTTTAACCGGAAGCCTAGCTACACGGAACTCTCTTTTCTTTTGTAAGGTAGAATAATTAGTAAATTAGAAGTATGCATTCGGCAACACTGTAGACGATAATCTTTTACAGGGAGACATAAGTGCGAAACAACGATTGTCTTTTGCAATATATATAGCCGGCAGTGTTTTTCAGTTGTTGCTGATTACTAATTCTTGCGGCTCTTTGATAACTGAAAGTATGAATGTTGGAGAGATTGCGTACGCGATATCATGGCCCGCGTTGTCTATGAACAAATCTGGCAGAACGGTAAGAAGACATGTGCAAATGATCATCACAAGGTCACAGAAACCTTGTCAGTTGACTGCTGGCGGATTTTTTCCCGTATCCCTGCAGACTTCGACCAAGGTGCTCTTAAAACGTTATTAGTTTTATGTATCACCGATTCAAAAGAATTTCGCGAGTATTGAATTATAAAATGATCACTGAGCTTTGTTACTTCGAGTGGGAGAAACATTCATTTGTTCCACAATTTTTGACGGCAGTTCGTTCATAAAAATATTGTTTATAGCTTATCAGTAGCGCAGTGTCGTACTTCACTTTGCTAAAGGGAACATCTTCAAACGAACAAGAAACACAATTAACTGAACTCATTTGATTTGAGATCCGTTTGTTCATAGCAGTAAGCAGTCTTGATCAGTACTATTCATGAGTATTAATAGTACTATCATAAAGGTAATAATTAGCTGAAATTAACAACTTTTCATCGAATTAATTAAAGTACTTTTCAAACAATCTTCCAGACAATAATATGTTGATATCTGCACTTGTCACTGGCACAGAGTAACAACAATGAACCAGTAAGACAGTCTACGGTAGTAAATGTTTTAACATAACGTGAAATTAATGAGTTTTAGTCAATAAAATGTAACTCCATTTTTCGACATTGTAACCCTGTACATTATAGATCCCGTACAGAATATTGAACTGTATCTATCACGTATTACCAACGTGTTTTAAAGTTGTTGTTCGGACATAATAAAATATTTTCTTATCCTATTAATCATTTACCTGAAGAAAACCCAACCTGTTTTCATAATTTCTGCTGTGAAAATCGGAAGCACTGTAACAACAGACGCTCAATACGAGAGCAAACAATATTTCAAAGAAAACTATTGTATTCCTAATAAAAATTAACTTTGAAAAATGAAAACTGTGGAATAAAATTCTGATTTTCACAATACTGCGCCCAAAATAAATAATATATTAAAATACAAGTTAGAAATGAAATTCGAACTGTTTTTTGATATAAGTTTTTAAGTACATTATATATTCACAAACTCCCTAATTACCGGCCGAACGTCTGAGTAAGAAAATAAGTGCAACTTGTTAATTTCCTCCACGAAAGGATTTTAACGAAAAACAGTCTTGCATGTTTCAAACTCAGAAACATGTGCATGAAGATGCCTAGAGAAGTTGCAAAAATGTTGCATTTATTTTTCTATTCGCGCAGTTTGTCGGTAATAAATATCCGAAAGTATGTAAGCAAAATGGAGGTTACTTCGCAATAATTGTTGTCCACCGGATGAGAGAGTCGGGCAACTTCAGCATCGTCAAAATCGGAAGAAGATGCACCAGCAACGGATCCCGCGCTTATTCCTTGGAACAGTGAACGAGGGCGATTCAATTGCAGCTCTCGAATCATGAATAATGCACTTTCGTCTCGAACTTCGTAACGCCTTTGTTTCACGCGCGAGGGACGTTGCGAAGAGAGTAAAATTCGTGTTTGCCGTTAAAGAGAATCGGTAAGTGGATGGGCTGACAGGTGGATAGGACGTCGAGGGCTTCCAGGAGGCAGGTGACAACCGGGAAATCAATTCAAGAGTTCCTCGAAGAGTGGGGGACGAACATGTTGCAGGCATTCAAAGTTTGCCATGCGACTGAGACAGAGTAGGGACATTTCGATCGAGTGGACATGCCTGTTGATGAAATCGGTCGGCTTATGGCTGGCGGCCGATCAGGCCGAACAACGACGAAGAAACGCTGCGTTGATCTACACGATCAACGCGATCTCGATCGCCACGTGCATCGCGTTCCGAGATATCTATTACTCCTGGGGGAACGTTAGCGTGAGTCTGCCATTTTGTACATTCCTAGCGAGACGTTATTGTTAACACAGGATCTTTGTGCATTCGTGGCTAGTAAAAATGTATGAAATGCAAGAAAAAATTTGCGTTCATGATAGTCTCTCTACAACAAATCTTCCAATCATTGAGATTCTTCCTCCAATTTAATTTTTATGAAATGAACTATGAAAATGAGAACTTGTCAATTTAAATGATTAGTAAAATTTTCGATGAAGATAACGTCACCTCCATTTGATCGATTTTGCTAAGTAAATAAATAGAATGATTTACATCAAGTAAACGAAAGGATATCTTGTATATCGTAAAAATGAAGTGAATAGGAATCATTTGAAGATCGTGTGCACGTGATTAATTGTTGTTATTTTATATTTCTAGGATTGCGTTTTTATTTCGTGTAATATTTTGTACCTCATGATCGTTCTCTTCAAAATTGCTGTTTTATATGTGCACAAAACAGAATTCCACGAGTTAGTTCGGTACACACAAAAGAATTTTTGGCATTCGGATTACAGCTACGAGGAAAAGCTGATTTTGGATGATTGCAGAAGGGTGTCTGGAGTTTTCATCATTGTACTTAGCTTTTGTACTCAAGGTACATGTGCTGGATACATGGTGACACCCCTAATTGGTAAGTTAAAGATCGACAATTGACCAGAAAAATATGATTTTAATCCTGTTCGAACATAGGCGGTGAATTGTTTCGTTAATTCCCATTGGAACTGAATTATTAAAGTACCGAGAATTAAATAAAATTTTAAACGGATTAAACTGGTTTCATCTAAAGTGCATCAAACAGTGCAATCAATTTTATATTAAATTGTGACTCGACAAAAATGCAGAATTACGACTCTCCCATTAAAATTCCACAGAGCTTCGAATTCATTTCTAAACACATCCAACAAAATGATAAAATTTCAAATAGTATTTTCGCAAATGTCTTTGAAAATTGTATTAATAATGCAGAAGTATTTACGTTTCAGCGAACATTGGCAAAAACGACACAGACAGGGTGTTACCATTCAACATGTGGGTCAGTTTTCCCACAGGCAAGTCGCCGTACTTTGAGACGCTGTTCATAATTCAGGTATTTCCATTTATCTTCATCCCATGCGACAGTAATTAACATTATCTTTCTGCAGATTCTGTGCGTGTATCACGTCGGCATCTGTTACATTTGTTTCGATAACTTCCTGTGCCTCGTGAACCTACAAGTGGCTAGTCAATTTCGCATACTGCAACACAGGCTGAATAATTTGAACAGCACCGTCGAGGTGCAGATCGATCGCGAGGCGAGCCTGTCCGAATGTGCAAGAGTGTATCGGGCGAAGTTGGCAAATTGCGTTCGTTATCACCAGGCGCTTGGCGAGTACTGTAAATGCGTTGAGAATGTGTTCACGATGATCATACTCGGACAGGTGCTGTTTCTGAGCTTGATAATATGCCTAGTGGGCTACCAGCTGTTTTTGGTGAGCAAAAACCGTGTTTAGACGTGTTTAGAAACACTTTCTTCGGGTTTGCAGGAACTATGCAAAAGAATATACAGTGAATTCTCGATATATACATACACATGAACAACACGGGTCCCAAACTTCCACATTTCATCCGCTTCAACAGGACTATTCTTGCTCAAGGTCATTCCTAGGTCAAAAAGGTGGTATCCACTAAATTCAGTTTTTTATTGTCTACCATGCTAGCAAAAACAAAGAAAATACCATTCCATTTACAAAAACATCGGTGACCTTGATATTTCATTAAAAAACAGGACACAAACATTTTTGTCTTCACCATTATATCGCCAAATATAATGGTGCAATAGTGTTTATATTGCAATAGTGTCACTTTCTCCTCTGAAGTTTCCTGATAGGACTGTAAATACGAAAGATATTTAGGTTGTCCTATTTATGTGGGACACCCTGTATATGAACAACACTTGTCATACTCGAGCCGTGTTATGTTTACACTCCTCGGTGTCCGAGGCATCTCGAGCTCCTCGGCCCCGCGGTAGTGGGGATGATTCCGCGACATTTCTCATCGAGGCCTCGACGACATATATAGAGAACTCACTGTACGATGATAATAAAATAGTAACTTACGTTTGTCGTTTGTTTATTCACTCTCGATTAATGCGTACACAGGCAGACACACCTCCGTCTCGTAACGTCAGCCTGATCATGAATTTGATGGGCACGCTGTGTCAACTGTTGATGTTCACGTACAGTTGCGACGGCATAATACGACAAAGCTCCGACGTTAGCAAAGCAATACTGTTCGGACCGTGGTCGATTATGCCGATGGACACGGCTGGTAAAAGCTTACGGAAGAATGTGTTGTTGATGATTTTACGATCGAACCGATCCTGTTGTCTTACGGCCAGCGGATTTTTTCCAGTATCTTTGGAAACGTACACTGGGGTAAGGTGTTAATTTTCAATCGAATCTGCAGCATTTAGAGAGACTTCGAATTAAAAATTCTTTTTACTAAGCACCTTGATCTTCTCATTTTTATGAAGCAATCGAATCGAAGGCGATCATGTCAATGATTAAGCAAACTGTCTTCCTGGTTTCTCGTTTCAGGTTCTCAGCACTGCAATGTCATACTTTACCTTACTAAGACAACAGACCATCGACAGTGTTTGAACAAATAAAGATGGAGATGAACATTCAATGTTCATGCGAACATTGCACTCAATGTTTCGTACCTAAAATTACCACATAAGCCAAACGCAGTGCTGGATTAAGACCTTCAGACGTGCATAAGGTGGACCTGTAAGATTTCTTAGGCATTTTCAATCATTTTACTGAACAGTTTTTGATTTTCACCGTTCCACTATTCTGAACACTTAGAAATATTATTGCTACGTAAATGATGTAAAATTCAGAAAATTCCTACGGTGCCTTCCTTCTCCTCATGCACGTGCATACTTTGCTTATTGGTTAATCCAACGGTGGCCAAGTGTATATAAAAGAAAAACTCCATTACTGTTAACGAAACGAGTACGACAGTGAACGTCGTGGAATGATTTAATATCAACGCGAAGCATAAAGTTTAATATTTTCAGAACTGCTTTTATCTCGCGAAACTCCTTTCAATTCCGAAACAACAAAAATACATCCCTGTACATAGAATCCACACTGGTAGGATTCCTTTTCACATGATTCAAAAGAGGACTGTAATACGTTCGCTACCACTGTCACAGATACGTGGCGTCCACAACCTCCCAGTTTCCTCAGCACTAGAACTACCAGAGGTATCGAAACAATCCGTGTGAACATGCTAGTTTCAGAACGGTGGAGAACATAGAAGCACTGTTATGGGAATTCATTCATGATACTGTTTCATTTATTTGCAATTTAACCACATTGATCCATCGATACTTCTGGTGTTAAAGTGTCACGTCCGATGGTTCGATCATAAACGAATAAACGCCCGGAAAACTATAATCCGCCCCATGTGGGTCGCAACAAAATTTCATTTGCGTTTTTTGATCTTCTCAATGTCTCCTGATTAGGATGAATTCGACCTCTTTTCTTGTAGTTCAGCATAATTCGATACTTTCTTCGTTTGTTTCCAATCCGTAATCTCATCTTCATCTGCGCGTCTTGCAAGAATATAAGTTAAATTATTTTTCTGAGCTATACTTTACTCTTATTCTATCCCCTCGCATGACATCATCAGGCCTCTCTGCAGTAACCAATACTAATTCTTCATTTTACGCGTTCATGGTCGAACCATAGGACACGATAAAAGACAGTCAAATTCATTTTATACACTATGTTATCCGCAGTCATAATACACAGTCCAAAAACCATAGTTACTGTACGTTTCTCCTGTCAGATAACTTGAATATTTCATACAGAAGGCGCGTCCTATACAACAAACGTTTCAATATTGTAATTGCGATCGTGTCAAAGAACTCGTGTCCGGCGTTTTCTTGATAAGTGCGGCTCCCAGACCGCTGGTCGCTGTCACATTAAACCGAACCCTACTTACCCAGAGCGAGCCCCGAGTGGCGCTGTCAAGTACGTCCCAGGCGCCAAGCAATCATCCCCTTTGAATCATGCACGGCGCGCCGATCGAACGGTCCGTTTTGCTACCCGCAGGCGTCAATTACCCGACGCTCGACAGCCACACGTTTTTTCCACGGGGAGAATGAAACGATCTGACACGTAAACTCGAGGTCGCGCGACGAACCTGAACACAGGGCAGAAGTAGATCAAAGTCCTCCGCATCCTCGATCGTTCGGCCGGGTTCGAGCGGGCCGTTTCAGACCGATCGATCCGGGACATTCGGTGCTCAACATGCGCGCCGAGGAGACCAAAGACTTTTCTCTGTTCGTCACCTCGTTTTACATGAAGCTGACCGGCATCTGGTCCGCGATCAACCAAGAAGAGGAACGCCAGAGGAGGAACTCGTTCGCGTTGGCGATCTCGTTGTTGTTCCTCGCGGTGTTCGTCGAACTGATGGACCTGTACCACGTCTATAGCACTTCGTTCCAAGTGAGTGTGTGCGACAGCGATTCTTGAAAGCTTCCAAACACCTGGACGTTAGTGCGCCATCGCTGCGAACAAAATTGTTAGGCTCTAAACAAAGAGATCGCACCGACTAGGAAAGCCGGAGTCACTTTCGAATTGGGGAATAGGTAATTCCATACTTGTGAAAGTGTTTTATAAGTGTTGCGAGACCGAAGATTGAAGTTAAGCTCTGTTGTCGTTGGTAATGTGTCGAATTAGTTTGCTTCTTAAGGAAGAAGACTAGTGAGAAAAAGATTGTGATGACATCTTGTTGCTATAAGGGTGCTATACGTACCGATATTTTATCCATTTTAACGAGTACATATATATATATATATTTTTGTGATTCCAGGAAATCATTTACATAACATGCAACCTCGCGACAGTGGCGCTGGTCATATGCAAGATGTTCATAGTGCATCTGCATAGAAAGAAACTCTGCGACATAATCGCACACGCGGAGAACAATTTCTGGCACACGAACTACGATACCTGCGAGAAAGCGTTTTTGGATCAGTGCAAACACCTGTGCATAGTGTTCATTTGCTTCTTCAATTTCTTCGCTCAGGGAACGGCTTTCAGCTACGTGATAGAACCGCTCGTTGGTAAGGCTATCGACACATCATTTGTTTAAATGATTCAGCGAATAATAATTAGACGTTTCTCGCATTATTCAGAATATTTTTCGGCCAATGTCACGACTCGAAGACTCCCGTTCAATTTCTATAACGATTTCGTTCTGAGGCCGTACATTTTTGAGATAACATTTCTGTTTCAGGTACTGCAACTGATTAACTTCTTCGACATTTTTGCCATATTTGTGTGGTTACATTTTCTATCCCATTCGAGCTATTGTTGATTTCTACGGGTCTTTATAATTTGTTAGACTAGAATGTTTTTTGAATCTCTTCACTTCTAATAAAAATCTGCTCATTTTTTGGTCATAAATTTATAAAATCCGTAATTATTATTGATCACTTGCTGGAAGATGAACAAGTATTCTATACAAAAATTTGTTTATCATTTTATATGTTGACAGACATTATGTCTGATCCTGTACGGCATTGGCTACCTTTGCGTCGACAATTTCTTGTGCATCACCAATCTGCACGCGGCTACTCAGTTTCGCATACTACAGTACCGAATCACGAACATGCACAAGAACAGCGACATGAAAAAACACAGTGGAGTATTCAGAGAATTGTCAGCCTGTTACGCGGACAATTGTTATGCAGTGTTCAGGGACTGCATTCGACAACACCAGGCGCTTATCTCGTACTGTCGTAAAGTGGAGGAACTGTTCACGTTAATTGTACTGGGACAGGTGTTAATTTTCAGCATACTGATATGCCTCGACGGCTACTTAATGCTTCTGGTTGGTACACGCAATTAAATGAACGAGCTCTTCTCCTAGAAGAGCGTACATTACGAAATTTTTCGGAAGACGTCAAAGCAATTTGTTTAAACGTAAAAACAAGCTTGAAATAACAGCCGAATAGAATAGAGTACCGTCCGTGCTTCGCAAGAAGTCTCGCGGGACGGCGCAACGCTTAGGCTCTGACGTCACACGCTATAGTACGTGCAACCGCTTCAGCCAATAGAGCAGCTAGAGGCGTGACCAATCAGCGTTCCTTCCACGGGACTTTTTGCGCGGCACGCACAGTAGTGGCGTAGCAGAATCGAATCTACATATAGAATGTACCTCCAAGTACTGGAAAAGCAAGCGATTCTCCAAACTTGTTTGTGGTTTTTGATTTTCTATTGTCTCGCAGGACGAAGCGTCGCCCTACCGACGCGTGGTTTTTACGTTTCACCTAATCGGTACCATATCTCAGCTGCTGATGTTCACCTACAGTTGCGACTGTCTGATGCGCGCCAGCACGGAAATCGCCGAGTCCGTCTACACCGCTCAATGGACACTTTTACCGATGAATAACAGCGGGAAGATGCTGAGGAACGATATGCAACTGGTCATAATGAGGTCAAGGGAACCTTGTTCCATGTCGGCCGGCGGATTTTTTATGGTGTCGCTGCAAACGTATACCAAGGTAACGGATATTTATTAATCTTTCTTGCTAATATTCGACTAACGTTCTTCGCGATGGAAGAATAAATAACCCAGAGGTGGCTAGTATTTTCTTAGAAATATCTCTGTCAGACACGAACTATTATTGCAACGGTATTATGTAGGTATACTACTCAAAATTGTTGCTATCCGTGTCTATTACAGGTTTTAAGCACGGCCGTGTCGTACTTCACGCTGCTGAGGAACTACTGACACTTCACTGAGGAGATAACTTATTTTTTTCGAAATTTTATATCAGGCGTGCAGATCAGAGTATTATGCAACTCGCGTACGTGTACAGTATTAATATAGAGTGAAATATAGTTTCTGATAAAATCATTATATTAATCCTACTAATATCAGCCCTTGCAACAAGAACCAACTATTGTTTCCATTCGAGGAAGATTGTATTAGGTGGTCCCATAAGTTCGTGCCGTGGATATGTTTATATTATTGACCACTGAAAAGTGGTTTAACTTTGTCAAAAAGGTCAGAAGGGGTTGTGGAACGAAAGGGTGATCACATATTATATTTTTAGAATTCAAATGGAAGAAGAGTGAACGGTACGAACTTAGGGGACGACCTAATGTTTCAATCTTTTGGAAAATATTTTCAGGAGACGCAGGAAAGTATCACTTCGATTCCCAAACATCAAAAACACGTTCACGCGCACGCAATTAATTTTAACGTTATTGAAACATCGGGGAACACTTCGAACACTTCAGGTTCAACAGTATTCGCTGCTGCGGTAAAAATGGTTCGCCTAAATGGCTACGTCAGTGACAAACCATCTATTACCGACTAGCTTTAACATCAGCTAACGACCCGAGGTATACTGAATCCTCCTTGCAGGCAAAGGGAGCATTCCACGTACACTCTCGAACGCTAAGTGATCACGCTGAATGATGCAGAGCGCATCGATCGCGCATTACGCCAATTTTACACCGAAAGAGCACCGGCTAACGGGTATTTTCCGCGGCGGCATTTCCGCGTAGGAAAATGAGCGGAGTGTAGCGAACGAGTAGCCTGGTGGTCATTGGAGGGCACGCGAGCCCTGACTACAGGGTAAGAGCTTAGATCAAAGTCCCAGGGTGCGCGAAGCCTTTTCACCTTTGCATCCTTGATGATCCTCCAGGAGTCGAGCCACTCGAGATCCATCATGCGCGCGAAGGAGAAGGTCGATTTCTCACGGTTAGTGACTTCCTTCTACTTGAAGCTGACCGGGATCTGGCCTGCCCTGAGCCCCGCGGAGGAACGACAACGGTGGAACGCGTTCGTTTTCTCGATAACGTTCATGCTTCTCGGCGCCTACACCGAGATCAGAGAGTTTTACTATTCCTACGGCAACTCGTTCGAAGTAAGTGCAACAACTACGATTTTATAATGAAAACATCCAAAAACAGTCGGAAATCGTGAAAACATTAGAACTCCAACCGGAACGCGAGTAATCTTATCCCGCGACGAGTGTACACGTCGAAACTGCGGGTGAAACGGAAATTTGCGAAGACAGAAGATTTTGGGAATATCGTCACACCATTTTCCATTTTTCGACCTACTGAAAGTAGCTTGTTTTCCTTTTTAGTTCGGTTTCTTGCGATTCTGTCGTTCCAGGAGACCATTTTCTCGCTGTGCAACATCGTGACAGTGGCGCTGGTTTTATGCAAGATAAGCGCACTCTACATTCGTAGACCGCAATTTTTCCAGTTGGTCGCGCACATGGAGAAGAGGTTCTGGCACACGAACTACGACCCCCGCGAGAAAGCGTTCATGGAACAGTGCAGATACATCAGCGTGGTGTTCATTTGTTTCTTCAATTTCTTCGCCCAGGGAACGGCCTTCAGCTACACGATAGAACCGCTGATTGGTAAGACGATCGACTCGAACACACTTCGACTTTGATTTTTCAAAAGTTCCGAGCCTTTGTACGGGCAATATCCGCCATTTTGCTCGGAACAGCAAGTACTATGATCACAAGGAACAAATGTTTTTAGAGTTCTCCGCACACGACGTTAGATTCCGCAAATAATATCAAGATGTTTTCCGGTTTTTCAAGGATATTTTGGACACGATGCATCGGCTCGACCACTTCCGTTCAACTTGCACACCGATCTAGTTATGAAGCCGTACATTTTTGAGATAACATTTTTGTCGCAGGTATTAAAAACGATTAGATTGTTGGACAAATTTTTTAGTCGTTTCGTAAACACATTTTTCATGTTGTTGACGACTTTATAATTGTGTGCAATCCGATGGAAAGTGTGTTTGTCGCGCTTTCTTGTGTATTCTGGAATCGATTTTGTCTTTTCATGATCATTTACACGTGCGATTGAACACTACTCAAAATGAAATGATTTGTCACGTAGGAAGTTCAGATTTCCGTATTTTCTCGTGTTGACAGTTTTTCGTTTTGGTCGCCTATGGCATCGGCTACATTTGCGTGGACAATTTCATGTGCATTTCGAATTTTCACGTGGCCACTCAGTTCCGTATATTACAGTATAGAATTTTAAATATACACAGAGGGAATAAAGCGGAAAAGGATAATGGAAAAATGAGGGAATTACCAGATAATTATGCTGACAATTGTTATACCGTATTTAAAGACTGCGTTAGGCAGCAACAGGCGCTGATCAGATACTGCGAGAAGGTGGAAGAAGTGTTCACGTTAGTTGTACTATGGCAAATACTACTTTTCAGCGTATTGATATGTCTCGATGGCTACTTGATGCTTCTGGTTAGTACGTGTAAATAAACATTTGACAAAAGCAAAGAAACGCTGAACTTTAACACTAGGTTTATTTTAAAGTTATGATTATTGAGATTGTGAAAATCCATCTACGTGGAATTACTCAACAAACTTATTTCCTTAGGTATACATTATTTTAAAAATGGCTGAAAACTTGGATAGACACATTCTTCGTATTTTTATAAAGTAATGGAAAATACTCACTTTTAGTGCTCCGTAAGCCTAGTGTTAAATGTGCTCTTTTAATTACATTTTCCAAATTTCTTTCTGTTCCTTTTCGTTCCAAATATTTTTAGATTTCCAGTTTTCGGCTTCGTTTCTTTCCACGTGTTTTAAGATATTTCATTCTCCGCATGTTTCCCTTCCAAATGTTTATAGACTTTTAATTGCCTTGCAGAGCGAATCTTCGCCGTACCGACGCATGGTCTTCACGTTTCACCTAATCGGGACCATGTCACAACTGCTGATGTTCACGTACAGCTGCGATTGCGTGGTGCGAGAGAGCATGGGAATCGCTGACTCCGTTTACGAGACCGAGTGGCTAAATTTACCGATGAACACCAGCGGGAAAATGTTGAGAACCGATTTGCAACTTGTCATGGTGAGATCGAGGGTGCCTTGCTGTCTAACAGCCGGTGGATTCTTCATCGTGTCAGTGGAAACGTATACCAAGGTGCCGAGCATTTATTAATTCACTTGACAAG
This sequence comes from Halictus ligatus, assembly GCA_028454255.1. Lineage (NCBI taxonomy): Eukaryota > Metazoa > Arthropoda > Insecta > Hymenoptera > Halictidae > Halictus > Halictus ligatus. Next base: position 2,480,139 of record CM052143.1, read on the forward strand.
TAAATAGAAAATTTGTATGTTCGTCTTGTGAGCAAACAATCTACGTGTTCGTCAGGAAAGTGTCACTGTAATGACAATGAAATAGAATTGTGCATCAACCGTGTCTGTTGCAGGTTCTAAGTACAGCCGTGTCTTACTTCACGCTTCTGAGACAGTATTAAATACTTCGATGAAGAGACAATCTATTTTTTGAAGGTCGTTTGAATAACGCAGAGTCTTATGCAACTTGCGTATGTGTACAGTATTTATATAGAGTGAGATATAGTTTCCAATAAAAATGTTTTCAATATTGATACTGCTTATAATCTTGATACTGGCGTTAATAACAGTACACAATTTGATATTCTTTTTTAGTTCAATTTGAAAGCCCATTAAACCTAATCGAACAGAAGTAAGTGGTGCAGATATCGTATGCGTGTTAAAGAAGTATCCGAAACTATATAATATAAAGTATTATCTGAAAAAGAAATAATGATGACCTTGGTCTGACCTTTACTATCTCACAAGAGATGAGCTTGTTTTAACCATTATGATTGGCCTGTATCATGCTGTCACTTCTTCGTGTATTTTCCTCAATTTGAAAGATTAGGTTGGCCATTTACCTGTGAACAAAATTGTTCATTAATATCATGTAATGTTGTGAAACGAGACGTTGGTGAAACGAATAAAAAGAAAATTGCAGTTTTTAATTGCAGAAGTGTGCAAGAACTTCTAAATGAAGTTACATCGATCAACAATGATCAACAAAAACGTATCATCTGATTTTGTTAATACTCGTGATATGCATACTTGATCTCACGATCGGTCATCTGTCACTCATAGATACCATATCATTGCGCCATTTGTGCAAATTACCGGTCTAGCAAATATTTAATTATGTCGGGGGTAAGTGTAGACCGACGTAGATGTCCGAAATTACTGAGTGCCGTCGGTTACTCAAGTTGTCCAGGCAACAGGTGGCCCATTATTACATCGAGAAAATAACTGTGCACTGCCATTTACACAGAAAATATTAATTACACCTATAAAAAAAATTATTTCCCGAAAACGGCGATTACTCAATACTCTCTTAATATAACAATATTTGTTACTAAAAACAGACCTCGATTTGAGAACAGCTTCTCTTGAACAGACCCTTGTTATTTTTGTGAAGTATTAAAAATAGGTACTTTTAACGCACACTACTATTAGGAATGCACGAAAACTTCCGCACTCTCCCAACACTTTCTTCACTGCCACCATTACTATCCAGCAACAGCACCATCATAGCTGTTTTTTCAATGTTAAACACTGTCGTACTTCTGTTCATACAGTTCTGATGATGCAGACGAGTAAACTGTACGCTAACCGTCACAATGCTGCAAATGCTAACGCCGGCCTGTCCCCTTGCTGTTGCGTGTACGACGACGTTTCTTCGTGCACGCACATTTATCGTATTTGGTATTTGT